>JAVQIZ010221850.1:0-27175 GCA_036023535.2 Galaxias brevipinnis | reverse complement strand
ACTGTAACACAACTGCAGCTTACCTGAACTTGCTTGCGATGTGACAAAAAAAAGAAGTATCGCTACAGTGATTTGAACGTCCCTTATCCTCCGTTTTACTTTCCATCTTATATGGGTATCCATGACCGCCAGTGACGTCCACGGCAAATGTGGAATAAGTTTTCAAGAACAATTGAGTGCAGCCTATTTTTGAAAACTTCTGTTTAGCAGAAAGGTCCCAGAAAAAAGAGAGGGGGAGGAAATGCCGTTATTTATCAAGCAGCCATAAGTTTGGAGTGTGGATTCCTCCAGCTAGTAGACGGATGGGGACACCCTCTCTCGTGCACTCGTCCACTCTCCTGCGCTCCTCTGAATTAGGCTACCCTGCGCTGCTGAGCCTCCGATCAGAAGTGTTGCCCCCTTTCTCAATCGTCACTGGACAGGCCTTGGAACTCCAAGAGGGAAAGAAAAAAGGCTTTCCCAAAAGCTGTCAGTCAGATTGTAGACAGGAGAAGCAAGCAAATCGGCATTGCCGACATGTGAAAGCTAGTCTTACCATTGGCTGTGGGCAAGGGCGTAGATTACGAAGGGGGCAGGGGGGGCTGCTAACCCCTATAATAAAGAGAGGCCCCAAAATACAACCGCCGCCCCCTTCCCATCCCCTCCTCCTCAAATTAATTGCACATACCTAATTTAAATAGATGTACAATTTGTAGTACACACATCAGTAAGTGGATGGCATATTTTACCGCCAGCTGAATTATAAAGATGAACTTTTTCTTTCATGATGTCAGCGTGCACCGCTCCCTCTGCAGTGGTATGATGCTTGACTGTTGTGCCCAGATTAGTTTTGGATTGGCAGGGTGGTGTGTGACAAGCGTAGCATATGCACAAAACTCCTTTATGTGCGTAGCATACTAGACAACAGTGGCAGCGTCTATTACCCGCCCTCAGGCAACACATTACCCACGAAATATGTATGAAGGTTCCCTGAAGTATCATGGTCGGTTGTCTCAAACTATCATGACAGTACAAAGGTTTTTATTTTCAGGCTAGAGAGAGGGGAAGGCTTTATTGCCATTCATTAGTTAATTTATTTTATTTAGCCTATCTCTAAATTGCATATAGTTGTGAACCTACTCGATCATTTGAACGCTGATTAGATCTACATTGTTAAATGAAATGCCGACTTTGCATGTGTTTGCGATGTGTTTTGCCCATGGAATGTTTGTCTCGGCCATCTATAAAAAGACCGATGCACTTTACTACCACGACACGGATGACAGCTGGAGCGAGGCAGAGGTTGAGAAGGTGATGAACCTTTGACACTGGCAGAGATCAACATGTCTTTGAGCTGTTGGTCCTGTATTTAGAATCTAATAACATCTAGACGGAAGGCATCTATTCAAGTCTATTGGCTGTTTAAATTAAATTCAGAATTATGCAATTTTCCCTTCATCTAACAAACAGCATTTAATTGAATTGTAGTTTGAAATGCAGCTATTGCTGTCCTATCTGTGAAGATGAAGCCTCTGCCATTTGTATATGTTTTGATGGTCAAACCATTCTAATGAAAATGGCTTCACCGGTAAAGTGACTGAATTATCACTACATAGATCTTGAGCAACAGGCTTGTATCATGTACCAATGTTTGACTGTGTCTGATGTTAAAATGCTCCATTTCAATAACCTTGCCTTGAGTTTGGAGGTTTGATGTGGTGCTGTCACTAGGAATGTGGAGAATGTGGTGGGCTTTTGTGCAAGGTGTCATGTGGCAAAGACTCCTATGGAATACCCTGCAGAAGATGCTGTCAGGTGGCTATGGTTGGAACTTCCCAATGGTTGTCACCTGGCATTGTGTCAGATATTATGGACTGGGAAAATGGTTTGAAACGGGAGATACTGGTCAACTACTGAAAAAAACCGGACTCACAGTTACCGAAACAATTGTTGAAATGTGGTTTGTGTTTGCAGAACTCATCCTACCAAACGACGAACCTAAAGACTTCATCAAGATTCTTGTTGCTTTGAAGATTTGATTAGACCCAATAGGGTGAATGCTGTCTGTCTATTGCTTGGCAGTGTCACTCTTGTTCAGACTGATTTCAGTGTGGGTGCTCAGATGTTGTCAGTGTGTCACCTAAGGGCCCCACTGCTCTCTAATAGAACACCTAAATGGTAAGGCTGAGTCAGCTGCAGAGCTTCACTCACTGACCGAAGGCGAGGCGCTGCAGGACAGGCAGACAGGCAGAGCACACACACCTGAAATCACCTTTCAACAGTCTCTCATCAGCACACCTTAGGCGCTATTACACACCAACGCACACACACACACACACACACACACACACACACACACAATGTTTCACTTAAGTTTGACCACCATTCATCCCCTTAACCTCCCTTCCCCTCAACCCCCTGCCAGTAACCCCACACTAAAGGGGAGGAGGACTTTCTCTGAACTGCTGCCTGTGGGTGGGTAGTGTAGCACAGCTCCAAGTCGATTCTCTGCCTCCTGTTCCTCACCCCCCCCCACCCACACCCACACACACACGCACACACACAGACACACATACATACTTACTAATGACGATAATCTTCCAAACAGTAAACATACTTGCTAGCATCTACATTTCATATGTCATTATTAAATAGATAAATACTTAGATCTATTATAGACTTTTAGAGTTTAAAAGAAAAGAGTTTATTCTTTAATAATTATGATTTATTTTTGAGAATTTAATCTATCAGAACAGTGATTAGTTTGCTTTATATAAAAAATATGAATGAAACATAAAGTCTGTTAAAATGTAATATTTTGTCCCACAGGTCAGCATGTTTTCACACAAAATATGATAAGTTACAACCTACAAACTACTTCCCTAAAGTAGTCTTATCGCTCAATAATAATTTTCAAAGTCCTCCAGCTGGTTCCCTCCCTCCTGCTCTCTCACATCTGAGGGACCAATAGCCTGATGGTGACTCATCTTTAAAGTGGCTGCATGTAGTGTCTGGTTTGGGAAACCCTACCGTTTGCTTAGTGTCATTATTTTTACCTAACCGTCGCAAAGAAGACATGCAGAACGCTCGTGGTCACTGCATGCCGCTAGTACGATCAACAACAGCACTTCAATTCATAACAGTTTCGCGGGAGATCGTAATTGGTGGCAGACAAAATGAGTGTTAAACATTGAGAGTTCAAGAGGACTGATCTGAAAGATGATTTTTTTCATTCTCCCTAGACATTACAATGTACAAACAAACTGTAGAAAGGGATTGATAATCTGTTAATACAAAAAAGTCCCAGTCCTCATCTCTCCTTTGGCAGGTAGCGGGCTGGGCCTCGGTGCCACAGAACAAGAAACAATCCATTATTCCCATGGTGCTCTGCCGGTCAACGATCCTCTGCAGAATGAAGACTGAAGGCTGTGAACGTCTCATCAGATCAGAATGATACGGTCACTCTGTAGCATGCAGATCTTTGATCTACATGGTTTAGTGAAGCGCATCTACAGTTGTTAAGCTTGGCTGAGTACAGGTAGGGAACTGTAACTGACCCTGTGTTTGAATGAGCTTTCACTGCAGGCTCTCGAAAGGTGATGCTTTTGATGTGTGTATGGGTGAACTTCACATTCATACACTGTACATGTATGCCATACTCCACCTTGAAGACCTTTGAAATCTTCTTTAAAAACCCAATCATGTTACCCAGCCCTTATGTCAAAACTATCCTAACAGTGGTGTGATGGAGCTGAATTACAGAACAGCTCTGATCTGGTGTCTTCCCTGTAATTATAGACTGTCAAAAGGCTGGAATGAGGAGCTCTACTGCAGCCTTCTGATGGAACCAGATGGATCCTTGATTTTGATATTGAAGGTATTCCAGCTATTCAAGATAGATTAGTGTTACTGTCTGTGGGAGCGCTTGCACAAATATTATTTTTGAGACTGACTCACGTGTCATTTCTTTAACCAAATTACGTTAAATAACGATAAATGATGTTGCTGTTTCAAAAGGAACCAGTAAACCATGGTACTTTAGGCAAAATAGTTTGGATGACTGATATGCAGTGACAGGTCAAGCAGAGGGCCTACACCTTTAAAGGTAGTATGAAAATGCATAGTATCATCAAAGGTTTAAAAGGTTGACCAAATGTATCAAATTATTTTATCAAAGGCACAAAAACCCATGGTAGAGAATCTTACAATACATTCTTCCTGATGTGAATTTGCTCAGCGCTAGATTCCATCATGGCAAAGTAACAACAATCAGGCTTTTGTGGAACTTGTAAATGAGAGACCTGAATGTCTGGAGAAAATGAAATGAATCGAATTTATGAGATACATTTGACACAAAGACTAAATACAGTCTGTCATTAAGGATCCAGAAACTATTGTGGTGTCTAATGACTCAGCTTTCCCATATGCCTGTTCTTGCTCCCTGTTGCATCTAACTTTCCTAAACACACACACACACACACACACACACACACACAGTGTGGAGATTGGCAAACAGGGACTTTTCTTCATCCAAAAATGCCATTGTGTCTTCCAGCTACAATTGATTGTAGAGCATTTCTAAATTTTTGGCACAGTAAATAATATTCAGGTAATGTCAGGACAAAACCATTGCTTCAGAGAGCGGCATCATAATTTATTGACTTAACAAACGCTCCATAGGTTTCTGTCTGCTTAGTGGTATTGCAGCAATACGAAACAGTTTTCTAGGCTGATAAATAAATGTCACAGTAAAGAGGGGGTAAATAATATGCACATATTATTTTGGGTCCTGTGAAAAAGAGCCCAAATCTACGATCACACATGTTATTACTTGGAGATAAGGGTTTAAGCATCTATCAATGGTTAGTGTTGACCATTGTAAGTTTTAAAAGAAAGATTGAAAATGCACAGTTAGTGAGAGAAAACTCTTTTTGAGTGTGGTATTAAAAACAATATGGCATGTTCTCAGTCACCTGTGGGTTTGGGATTCACACAAAGGGATTTTGATTCACAGAAATACATTTGGAGAAAGATGACACACAGCTTTACCTCATGAAATATAAGATGTCAACTCAAGCGTAGCAACGTAAATAAAAGCAGCAAAATGTGTCGCCTGTTGTCTCTGGCATTAACTAACCATGTCTCCTAGCCCAGCCCTCAGGGCCAGCTCCGCCCTGTCGGCTGTTTGTAGTGGTGGCTGTAATCATGGCAGACTTTCCATACCCAGGCATTTTACAAGATGGCTGTCACGCTCTCCAAATGGCGGCAGGTCTCTTAATTGCAGTGCTTTGACGAGTGACACTGCACAAACACCACTTTGTGAAGCATGCGTAGTAAGATGTAGCAAATGCTCAATTCAATTAAATCAAAGACTCCTCTTTTCAATAAGTAAGAAGATTTATGAACTGCAGGCGTAAAATGTTTGTAGCGATCATCTCTGTCAACTCGATGGTTTTGTCTGCCATTCAGTGATCAGATTGATGCATAATTTGTATGCAGACTAAGGAAAAGCTGAGCACAATCCATGGCTAAGAACCAAAAGAATCATTCAGCGAGTTGTTTGAAAGAGTGTTTTAAACATCACCTCAGCATTTGGCAAAATGTCCGTGTCATTAATGGAAAGGTTTGTGCTTAGACTAACTTTGTGAAAGCTCTACGCATCTCAACCATTTTGGTTCTTAGAATAAAGTTGTATTCTATACACTTAAGAAGTTGGAATAAAGGTTCCTTTTACTTAGGCCTAAAGCTGTAATTCTGCTCATATAAATATTATCATGGGTATGTATACTCAGGAGGATGTGAAAGTATTTAGAATCTGCGTAAAAAGAGCAACACAAATATCTGGTCAGTCTGAACCTTGTCAACGTAAGCAAACACACACGTCACACACACGCTTGTCACACATTGTCGTGAACTCTCAAACGACTAATTCTCAGCTGTTTGTGAATCCAACTGTGGCAGAGATCCAGAGGTTTTTCATGGCTAACCCCGCCACGAAGCCTGGCCTCTGTGCTTCAGCAGTATCTTTAGAGAGAGAGGATCAACACTGTCCTCACCTCTTACATCTGAATAGCAAACATATGTTCACCTCCTCAGAATGATCTGCTCATTTAGATTTTGTTTATTTTTATTGCAGCAGCAGTTGCCATGAACTGAAGGTTGGAACATTAAAGGTTGAGGTAATAAGCTAAAGTTCATTGTTTCATATTCTAAATAATACTATTATTATTTTTGACCCATTCAAAATCTAGAATCCAATTTAAATTGAAAGACTCATCTTTTGCTGATAGCCAACTCCTTACTTTGTTTGTGGAGCTAAACCAGAGCACTTCAGATCTGCAGTGAGAAAACAATCGAGGCACTAAACAGCCATCCAACGACTCACCTCTGGAGTGTACAATTTAGGCTCCACTGAACTCGTCCACTGAACGCAGCATGGGCCCAGGCCCTGGGGTCCAGCATGTGGGCTCCAGTTCCGTGCCTTGGCTCTGTCCTGTCCCCCTGCTAGGATCCCTCTCTGGCTTTCATTTACAGGAAAGCTGATGTCATAAATTAAACATCCCAGATAGACTGTTCTAATAAAGGACCTGTAGGATATTCTTATCGGAGGACCAGGGTGAGAGGGGGGATTGTGAGTCTGTCTGTGCCATGCCTGCTGAGGACAGGGCATTGCTCTGCTCAGAATCCCATGTCCAGCATATGCACTGTTGGAGTCAAAATGCCTGGGATGTTGCAAGTTGCAAGATGGTAGTAGTAAAAAGCATATCAATTTGGTTGACTTTTTGTCCCCCAACGTCTTTGGTTGGTGACTTTGATGGTTTCTGGTAGTTCTGGGGGGCTTTCCTGTTGGTGGAACACCAGATGAAAGACACATGCAGCAGTGATAAGAGCTGTCCAAATAATACGTTTGAAAAGTGTTATCTAGGTTATACAAAGAAAGGGATTTTGGCAAACTGGTACATAATCATAACCACAATGTTTGCAAAACGTTTTACACAGTGTTTAATGACATTTAAAACATAATAGTTCCTTTATCTTTATTAACTTCAATGGTAGTATACATCTAAGTCTGTCATCAGATGTTGTTTCTGATGGGAGTCCCCGTGCAGTCACCCAGCACATAAAAAAATCCTAAGAATAAAACATTTGGGAACCGTGTGCATAGAAGCTCATTAAGCTCCATACTTCACAGTGTGTTATAGGCACCACCAACGCCTCGGCCTCAGCCTTGAAGGCCCATGAGCTTCATACCAGAATGATCTCAGAGTGAGGCATTGTGCGATGTTCAGGAAGTCGGTGAACAGTGAGGTAGTGCTGACTCAGCATGGCTGTGGCTGCTTTTCCTTCCACAGGCACTAATAGGCCTGCGACTGGAGGAACGCGCAGACGCAGGGTAAGGGCTCTGACTCAGTGGAGAAAGACGCGCATGGCACTCTTGAAATGTTTCTGGAGATAGCTCCCTCTTTCTTCTTGCGTGGCCACAAGTCCTTGGCTGTGTCCATGACAACCAAAGGGCTATTTCTTTAAAGCATGTGAGGGAGAGTAAAAAAAACTTAGAATGGAGGATTTTTTGAAGTCATTGAAGACACCATCACAGGGACTTCTGATAATCTCTTTGTTGTTAAGCCACCTATGATTGACTCAATGCAACTTCACAACTTCCTGTAGGCTGCTCCTACGGGTAAGGATCGTTCCCAACCAACTCTTACCCTACATTCACTAATGCTAGGAAGCTCTGAAAGGGAAATAAATAACTCCAAACATACAAGACTGATCAACCCTTTGCTCTTGCCCCACCCCGCTGTGCTGCTTAGCAGATGTATTTTCCACACAAATTCACACAACACGTTTAATATTGAAACATTGTGTTGAACTTAATTACTCTTTCAGAACGTACTGAGACTCTTTCAGGTTCTAGTAGTACTCATCTCAATCATTCCCTCTATAGCTCTGGAGCTGACAACTGGGGGGTTGGTCCATTCCATTTGGGTCCCTCTCTGAGCAAAGACAAGGACACACACCATGCCAAGCATATGGGTGGGTCAGTGAAATTGCAGCAGTAGGGACCAGGTGGCACGCTGGTGTTCTGCATCTTTTGTAATTTTGTGCCTTTTGACAATCATGGGTATAGATAGTTAATGTGCTTGCTTTCTGGCGGGACCTTCAAAGACATGATGTAGACATAAATAAGGAGGATGAGGAAAAAGTGAGATTGGTATGACAACCATTAACTCGTGAAGCTTGCTGTACCACAGTGGACCATACCATAGTGAAATGATGTACCACAGTGGACCATACCATAGTGGACCATACCATAGTGTACCACAGTGGACCATACCATAGTGGACCACAGTGGACCATACCATAGTGGACCACAGTGGACCGTACCATAGTGTACCACAGTGGACCGTACCATAGTGTACCACAGTGGAGACTCCTTGGTTGGCTACGTCCACACTCCAACATACTGAGACTATGTGAAAGCCTGTCATCCCTCATATTATGCTTATCCCTGTTTAATACGTCTACCATCTGATGCCTCACAAATGACTTTTTGAGATAGCTCACTAATGGCCCTTTCACACAGACAACCTGGGTTTAACCCGGGGGTTCCTGCACATGGGTCCGACCCGCGTCAGACATCCCCAGTGAGCCACAGCCCCGAGGAGTCTCCACATGCAGTCAGTGAACCCCAGTTCAGACTGTGTCCAAAGCCAAACAATAAACATGGAAACTGAAGGGTAACCATGGTGGGCATAATGCTCTCAATCGGGCTGTCCCTAACTTTGGTCATTCGAACAAAAACCTTAAAACCTTAAATATCTTCCTGCAATATTTTTTTTGCAAAATGGCTTGCCCTTTTCTCTAAAAATCTGCCTTTTCTATTATGTTTTTTTACACCTGAGGTAAACTAGTACACACAGTCTCAGTCCAATGTTACGATGTATACTTTTCCACCGTTATTTGGCAGTTAGCAAGTTAGCTCTCCCTGCGAGACTGTAAAAGCTATATGGCCTGTGGTCTCCAGTTTAAATCCTGATATCGTTTAGTGAACGCATTCTTGGAGAGAGAGAGAGAGAGAGAGAGAAAGAAAGAGAGAAAAACTAAAGGGAAACAGTGAAAGTAAAGGGGAGAGACCGGGAGAGGCAGAGGCAAAGAGAGGGAGATAGAGAGAGAGAGAGCTTGAAAGAGAGAAAGAGAGAGACCTAGATGGAGGGCAGGGAATGGGGAGAGGTCTGGGGGAGATGGAGAAGCACTTGGAAAAACCATCTGGTTTAAAAAAGGCTGCTGTGGAATCTGTCTTCAAACACAGACAGGGACAGCCAATGTCTGAAGTATGCAGACGACCACAGGTTGGTAAGTAGCAGAGAGGAAGGTTCTAGAGCTCCCTCCACCTTCCAGATGACTAATGGGACTGGTGGGTTCCACATTTCTCACACCCCCAGCAGACACAGACATTCTCAAGGGAATCCAGTTCCTCTCTAGTGAGAAGCAAGTGGACAATATGAAAGTGTTAATGGAACCTCCTCGTCTCTTGTTGCCAGTGTTGTTTGATGCAGTCAGTGAACGCGCTGGACCGTAAGTCTAGGGATCCTGTGTAAACCAGATTCAGACCCGATGATCCATTAAGTCTGGGGACTTGAACTACTGAGGAGGGGAGGAGGGAGGGAGGGAGGGAGGGAGGGTTACTTTCCTACTTTATACTGGGGCCACTGCTTTGGCTTCCCTTTCACTCAGGTTCTCTCCCACTTTTTTGCTCCTTTTCTCCATGAAAGGCATGTGGATGTCAGAGAAACAGGAAAGAGGACATCATCACTCATTAGCGAATTGGAAATGAAGAAAACAATCACAAAACATCCAAAGAAAGCATAAGGTCTAATGAAGGGTAAGAGAAATGGAATATAAAAGGAGTGTGAGATAGAGATATAGAGAGAGCGAGAGAGTGAGAGACAGAGAGTGAGAGAGAATGAGAGAGTGAGAGAGAATGAGACAGTGAGAAAGCGAAATAGATACAGTGAGAGAGAGAGAGATAGAAAGAGAGAAAGAGAGAGAAGAGAGTGAGTGTGTGGGAGAGAGAGAGAGAGAGAGAGAGAGAGAGAGGGAGAGATACAGGGATGGTGTGAGGAGAAGAGCGTGCCTAGGCGGCTCCCAGCTTTTTGTCTTTAGGAGCGTGTGTTAGTGATGCACGTTGCACTCCCCAGGCCCATGCTCTGGGTTCTAAGGAGACTTCCCTCAGAGCCACATGAGGACTAGGGCAGCAGGCCAGCCCCTCTCTGTGCCGGCCCTCTCCAACCTTTTGGGTTCTGCCCAGTCCTTCTGTCCCATGCACATGCTTTGCCACATGCTTTCTCTTTCCCTCTCTTCCTGTCCCTTTGTCCCTTCTCACTCATTCCCTCTCTTCCCTTTCCCTCAAACTCCTCAGTGCTCCCATGGAGATAGTTGATAGATGTGTGTGTGTGTGTGTGTATGTGTGTGTGTGTGATGTGAGAGAGAGAGAGTATTTGACAACTTTTACATGCACAAAATATTAGGTTTTCCATCAAATTCCAAATATTGTCATATTCTAAATAATAGTAGATTATTAGTGTGCATGTACATGTAATCAGTAAGAGTCTGTGCTACTGAGTTCCCTCTTCCAGCAGGCCTGAAGGGAAAGACCATTTGTATACCTAGATAAGCTGCTTCATTTTCTGTCTGATCCAGTTTGAGGCTAAAAGTCTGAAGACAACTCTAACTTTAAAAAGGCAAATAGCATGACTATTTTAAAATGTATGAATCAACACAGCAAGAGTTCAATCTATAAATAGAGAGTTACATCAAATTTTAGTCATAGTGAAAACCATTGAGCAACTCACACGGAACTCACACCCGCTTTAATAGAGGATTTGTAGAAAGAGTGAGGTAGCACTTTCCAGAATCTCGAGGAAATTACAAGTATGGATAAGAGGGGAATGAAAATGGGAAAATGTTTCCAAGGACGTGATCCTTTCTTTCCAAATGGAAGCTGCTGGCTCTCGGCAATTAAAACTACGCAACACAATGAAAATGTTCACCCATAAACATGGAAAAAACATTTAAAAAAACATGGCAGGCAGTCATGACAGAGAAAGAAGAAATTAACTAAGCGAATTTAACCAAACAACGTCTTTTTGTGGCCACACCATGTAGTACATTGGCAGCATGCATAAACCATGTGAGGGGAAACAGCCGAGGGGACAGGATACACAGTTGAATGAGATTGGGATTTGAAGAGGTAAATAATGGTTGTGTCTACACAAGCTTGTTCAACAGGTCCTATGATGAACTCAGCACCAGTAGTCCTTGCCTGTAGTTCAAGTTGGCACCGTGAATTAAATGGCTTTCAACTTTGAACCTGCAAACTTGAAGCCTCTGGACAATGTGGAGCTGAGATGTAGCCAGCCAGAGCCCCCTCAGTGGAGACATGTTCACTGGCCAAACCTTCCTCATCCTCACCAACACACATTTCCACTTCTTACTGTGCCTGACCTCATCGTCTCTCCATGGTCCTTTGAACTGAGCTGCTGTCAGACCCTAGAAATGCATTGGGTTTTAAAGCTTTCCCATAATGTGACCCGTGGAGCCTGGCATTAGTCATACTGTAGCACACCCCACTGTGGCTGATGGCTGACGGGTGTGGAAACTGTGCGTTCTTTGACCATGGGCTCATAATGAGCATCATCATAAAGACGCTGCATGGGGTGGACCTGTCCCATAGGAAAACTAAATTCAAAAATGAGATCTCATTAGTGTCTCTTTACTTCTCCTAGACACAAATGAGACATGTGTGACACTTACATGAGACTTTGAGCTTCTACCTCTCAAAATCTCCTCAGGAGAAATGGTGACTTTTTGGTGACACAGAATTGTTTCTAGTGAGTCTCATTTGTATTTCCAAGTATTTATGACAGGCATTTTTATCTCAATCAAAGCTTATCCAACTCTCAAAATCAAGTTCTCTTTTACTTCCCTTATTTTGCTCCTAAGAGGCCTTCAGGAGCAAGAAGTCAGAAACAAACGAGCACAAATGAGACAAGATTAAGAACTCATTTATTGTTCCTAGACAACAATGAGACAGCATTTTTCCTCTGGGGAGGGGGACAGGTGGAGGGTGCAGTATGGCTATTAGGAGGATGCAGTGACGTCAACATTCTCTTAATACTTCACTAATCAAGAAACAGCAGATAAAATTATATGTAATTTCTAAGTCAAATCTAATGTATTGGGCAGGTGAGTTAGCGCATGTTGAATAGTGTAATAGAGGAGCAGAAGGAGATGGCTGAGCCCCAAGCAGGAGGGAAGCTTGCTCTCCAGAGCCTCTCCAGCAGAGCAGCCTCCACAGCAGGTGCCTCTCGTTCTTAAATGGCCAATACCATAATTAAAATTGTGGAAAATAATGTAATGCTATTTTCTAACATGTTGGGGCTTATATAACACAATTCCATGATTTATTTCAAAATGTGACTTTCATTTTTACTTTTACGCTTTGTATCTCCCGGGATACGTTGCCCATTTAGAGTATAAAATATTAATACAAAATTGACAGTGCTAGTAACTATTTATAATACAACTTTAAAACATTAGTGACACATCAAATTCAGTCTCACTCCATTATGTAAACATTTGAGGTAAAAAGCAACCTGAAATTTTTTTTCAGTTTGGTCTTCAGAATAGATAATTGGAAAAATCAAGTCTCAGAGTAAACACCTTATCGGGAATGAAAGGCATTGAAGCAGTTCTGAGCATTTTGGTCTGTTGCAAAGCAAAGCCTCACCTTACTCATGATACATGGGATGGACGTTTGTCCATTTGGGCACATCCTACAGCGACATTTCTCCAACAGGTCAAGAAAGTTGTCAACCATGTCATATCTCATGTTATCCACAGGTAGTCACAGCACAGTCACTAAACTAGAGTCATGAGCGTTATAAATGATCTATAGAAGTTATTGCAAACAAATACGTTTTAGTTTGTAGTTTCAATCATTGTATAGTAACTGAGGGTAAAGGGTGTGTCACCTGTGTAACCGTTTACAGCTCAAAGTGGCGGTGAAGTCTTAAAATATATTGAAAGGGTCTTAAAAAAAGGTCTTAAAAAGTATTGAACATAACTTCAGGATTCCTGCATATACCCTGCTCTCTCTTCCTCCTACCGTAGACGTCCCTCACAGAAATACCCTAAAACGGTTATGCATTGATTAATACTTAAAAATGTTCGTCTAAATATCACTTTTTATGGTAGCATAAAGTAATAATAAATAGTGATACTAATTGTCTGTACACTACAGGTATCAAAACATTAGCATCTCCATTTCTTTCAATAACCCCATTTATCTATAAGCCCTATATTGTATAACCCCAACAGGGCAACGTATCCCCAGGGACACAGACATTCAAAGTCAGATTTTCAAAACTGTGAACATTATTTTCATAACTGTTCCACATAAACATCTAATATAATCCTTGAAAATCGTGTTTTCAATAAATAAAATCCCCCAAAATAGGATAACTTGAAAAAACTATAAAAACTTGCCTCAGAGTCAGTGACCTCCTGACTGTAGGCTGCCACCTTGATTTCTGACCTGCATCAAATTTGATCCATGAGTGATGATGTCATCTAACCTGGCCTGAGAACTTGTAACACAGACCCCTCTAAAATGTTTCACATTGTAATTAAGCCCATACCCTCATTTGTCCTCCAAAGAGCCAATCAAATGTTTGGATCCCCCGGTACAAAAAAACCATTTAAGGGTTAAGACGTCAACGTCAATTCAATGAGGGTAAGATTGAACCTTAGAAGGGACGAAATTCCAGAGATGTTCTCATAACTTTAGTGTTCTTTGTGGCTAGAAGGTCAGACATATTTACAGATGCTCTAGAGCAGTCGGCGTCATTTGTTTAGGTCTAATTTCAAATAGCCAGTAGACTGGCAGCCATGCCAAGCAGTTGTCAGGTTAGGATGAGACAGGATTGTTTGTGCTGAAAAATTCTGTTAAGCTGGATAAGCAATAAAACAGAAAGACACAGAGAAAGAGGGAGAGAGAAATTGAGAGGGGTGATAAAGAGAAACAGAGTGACAGGGCATTGGGCCCAGATTTATATACGGATCATTCCTGTGTAACCCTGTCCCTGCTCTGCTGTCTGCAAAAACAAAGGTCTAGCTATTTTTGAGTTTTGTTTACACAAGACACACACTTTTGCTATCATTTTGTAACACACCCACCCCCTCCTTCCACATCCCAGGCATTGACACACCATGAAATACTTGGCATGCTTGAAACCCATGACATTTTAACACAGACACTGGTTGTGCAGACACATACACACACACACACACACACAAGTATACACTAATGCTCTACTGGTGTCTGAACTCATTGAGGGTATGTTTGACATGTATGTTGGCGCTGCAGATTTAGCAAACTATTTCCTCTCCTATCATTAAGGTATACAAATGCAAGTGCTCTATTGCACAACCTAAACTTGTCAACCTTAACCATAATCATATGATGGTTCAGCAGTGCAAACCCGTCATACTTGAGCAGCAGGTTATGGTTAACAATGAAACCCACTTGCAGTTTTTAAACAAAATCTAATTTAGTTTTACTATTGGATCAGTGTAACTGTCAATCAAAAGATGAGGTAAACCATTAAAAACCCCCTCCAGTGAAAATCTACTTTTTAACATTGTTAACATGTCCTTGTGGTGTTTTTCATGTGCTGCAAGACATATCAGGGGCAAAATAAGCAGCCAACTCCATGGCTGAGCATTTCTTCTTTGAAAATGCAGTGCACCAAGGACAGTCTCAAACAGGCGAGTTCCCAAAAGTCAGATTTGTGACGTCACAAGTTTTTAAGACCTCCTGTCATAACCCCCCTGGTCCTAATCCCCCATCCTAACCCCTTGAACACGTTTAAAACATGCTAGCGTCAGAACATGTAGAGGGTCTTGACACTGATGATCCCTACTGTAATGGGTTTAGTTTGGTTTTCTTATCTTCCACTGTCAAACAAACATATTGTATTCAAGCAACTTTGCTGTTTATTCCTCCAGTGAGAGGGACTTTATTTGTGAGGACACCGGAAACAAAAACAGCTGGATTTATGTTTTTGTCGGTCAAATAAAAAATCAAGAGATTCTGGTTTTGCTGATGTGTCCACTTGATTCTGCTCTTCCCATTGTACAACATGTGAGCATATGAGAGAGGGGGTGGGGACTGGGTGCTTGGCCTGCACGCTCACACACTCCTACAGGGCGGAGCCCCGTGTTGGCTAAGGCCGGCCCCTCTTCAGCCCTCCTCCCAACGCACACACAGATAAGGTTTTCCTATAGAGCCTGTGGTGGAACAGCAGAAACATATGCACGCCACTGCCTCGCTGTCAGAATGTTCACAGGCCCAGGGTCCACAGGGAGGGTGGGGGATTCATGGAGAACAAGAAGAGAAGAGATGGATTCTTCCTCTTCTTCTTTTCTTTTCGTCTCGTGTCTTTCCTTTGGTGTTGACTTAGTGCTAAGACTTGCTCAACATTCCTCTCAGCCCTTCTCCATGCAGTTTTTCACTCACCCTTTCTCCTTTCCTTTCTTCTTCTACACCTCTCTCTTTACATCTCTCCCCCTCTCCTCCCTCGTCCTCGTCCTCTCGTCCTCTCTTTCCGTCCCTACATTATATCCTCCCTGCTGTTCTTACTCCTCCCTTCTCCCTCTCCTATTCCTCACACCCCTTACTGTTCTACCTTGGGCTGCATGTTGTCTGTTTTCCTCTGTGTTGAAACAAGCCCCAGGACGACAAGGGGAATGTTTTTAAAGGGAACAAAAGTCTTTGACAGCTGCACATTTGTCTTGGCGTCGACCTGTGAAAGAATTCCATCCCACCCTTCTGCATCACTCGCTACCCTCCTCCTCTTGTCCTCGGTTCGTTTTCTTCTCTTTTAACCACTCACTCCTTCCCTTCATCTTAATGCATACTATATCAGCTCTCCCACATTTTGCCTCTCTGGTGCTTTTGTGTTCTCCCTAACTGACTTTTCTCTCTCTCTTATTCTGCTCCCTTTATGATCTTTCCATACTCCGTCCTCTCACCCACCCACAACTCAAGCACCTACACATTTTTTAGGGCTTGACAATATTCCTATTGTCCTCACAAGAGAGAGAGAGAGAGAGAGAGAGAGACAGAGAGAGAGAGAGAGAGAGAGATGGAGGGGGGATTTCATGGAATTCTTGGAAATATCCCTTCGACAAAATCATTTGTTAAGTGGTTGAGAGCAGTTTGAGGTTGGTCTTGTGAGTGTAGTTTGGGTATGTTGGAAGGGGGTAGTCTTGCTAAACGAGGAGAATAGTTCTTGGCGGAGGAATGAGAAGAAACAGCCTCATTGCTGGGAGGACTGAGGAGGTCTCTCCACCCAATCCCAAGGAGAATGTAAACGACAGTGTTTGGTTGAAATAACAAGCAGGTTTTTTCTGAGATCACCACTTCATTAAATTAAATGTGGTTTATAAACAATTCTGTTTGTTTGCCTTTGTGCTGAGCTGCAGTGAGGGTTACAGTTTAGATGTCTATTGTGCATGCATCATGCTTCATTGAGCTACAGTGAAGATTACAGTTTAGATGTCTATGGTGTATGAATCAAGCTTCATTGAGCAATAGTAAAGATTACAGTTTGGATGTCTATGGTGTATGAATCATTCTTCATTGAGCTGCAGTGAAGATTACAGTTCAGATGTCTATGGTGTATGAATCATTCTTCATTGAGCTGCAGTGAAGATTACAGTTTAGATGTCTATGGTGTATGAATCATTCTTCATTGAGCTGCAGTGAAGATTACAGTTTAGATGTCTATGGTGTATGAATCACTCTTCATTGAGCTACAGTGAAGATTACAGTTCAGATGTCTATGGTGTATGAATCATTCTTCATTGCCATCTGTGGGCCGGCTGCATGTAGGACCTGAACAGGAACAGAAAGCAAAAATGACAACATACAACGATCAGACAAAGACAACAAAACATCAAAACTAGACAGGTGAATTTAAACATGAGGAGTGCTTATTAAGTTCCCCAGGGCTTGCTGGTGTGCCCAACCCAAGGCACCTTAGCCACGCCCCTGACAGAAATCAAACAGCTTTAAAATGATGGTTTGGACACTGGTGCTCTTTCCCTACATTGAGGTAGGAAGGAGTGGATCAGCAGGGTGGCTGAGGCTCCACCCTTTTCTACTCTATACACAGATTTTGCTTTGCCATGTCCAATTTAGATGTCAGACGCCGTGAGATTAAAGTTGATATATGTAATCAATATGTGAAGTGTGTTCAGTCTAGCCTTAAAAAATCGAATCTTAGTTTCATGCCCTGAATCTCGTGGAAATGAAGAAAGCTCCTTAGCTTTTAATGTTTCAGTGAGCTATTTTACAGTACTTTAGTCATGGTGGAGGTCTGAATTCCTGGATCTGACATTGGTCTAAGATGAGCGTATCTCAAGGCTGAAGCATAGTGCGTCCACGGGGGCAGGTTTTCACATTAGCCCCCCACCCCTCCTCCCCCTGCTTCCTACTGCCAAACCCTGGGGTCCGGGAGGCAGGCGGCCCAGAGGAACCATGGACCACATCCAACTCCACACACAAAATCATGGAAAAAAGAACAAAATCCAGCATTGCACACTCCTATATCAGATGCTTTCAGTCAGCGGTTAGGGTTAGGAATCAGTCTGTCTGTCTGGTATGTGGGGGCTTTTTTCTTCCCTTTACTATGTGGAACAATGACTAAAGCACATATCACTGCACTGTTGTCCCAACTATTTTCAAAATGGATGTTAACACAGAAAAGAATTATGTGCTTACTGTAGAAGGTTTCTAAGTTTGTCTCCTTATTTATCAAAGTGTCACTCTTGCTCATGCTGACTTGTTGTTATGAAAGTTTAAACTTTGAATCTCAAAACTGAGACTTCTAATCATTTTGGCAGATATGAATGGGAGAACTGAAAGAGGTGGTGGCATCAAAGTGTGTTCTGCCCAGCTCATTTCTTGTAGTCATTAGCAGAGTTGAAGCAAAGCCTGTGGCTGCATTTCTTGGGTGGTGGTCAGGCATTATGTGTTGCTGTAGACATCTTACAGGCAGTGTTTGATGCTTTTCAGCGATTGGCATATAAGCACTTTACTCAGCTACCAGTTTTGCAGCGGTTGAGCCAAGCAAAACAAAAGCCAACTTTTCTCTCACAAAGGCACTATAAATACATTAAAAAAAAACATATATACTCTTATGTAGGTTGTAAAACCAAATATTGAGCTATTTGTTATTTTTTTAAGATTTGGGGGAAATCTAAATGAACTTCCAGTGAACGTTTTAAGTGTAGCATTAAATAAAACCTAGTGCTGTTGATATATGTGGGCCTATATTATAGATGGATTCATCATTCTGGGCTGGATGCTATTGTAAGTTATTATTAGCTACCTATAAGTCGCTAGCAGAAGAAGGATAATGATAGTAATAGTACAAATGTGTTCCAGTCTGTCTGAATGGCAGTAAGCAATGATTGTCTGCCACATAATGAATTGATTAAAATTTGAAAGGTGGGACTCAAAGTCTGTTGGTCTTGTCTCTATTTATGTGTGTGTGTGTGTGTGTGTGTGTGAGTGAGAGAGAGAGAGAGAGAGAGAGAGAGAACATTAGTGAATGAGTGTGACTGAGTGATACATTGGTTGGGGATTCATGAGAGAGGCAAAGGTAGAAGAGAAGGAAAGCCGAGGAAGAAGAGAGAAAAAGAACAGTTTCCATGGAAAAGAGCAGGACGTTGGGAGAAGGGTGCTTTGCTGCCTGGGTTAGGGGGAGTTGGTGGGTCTGTTATTAGAGTCCACAGTCTGCAAAAGACATTAGAGTCCCTCTCCTCTCATCCATCACTGCCTCAAATAAACACACAGGGCCCCGACACACACACACACACACACACACACACACACACACACACACACACACCATGCTTATGGATTGCACACGTAAATCAGTCACACTAAACACACACACATGCGCAGACACAACTCCACAGATAAACAGACAAAGGATCTACTGGAAAAAGTTTCCAAAAGGCGGTATAGAACACAAGTTCACCTTGAACCCATCAAATATGTTGCCACTGGATTCTCTGGATTGGTGGGGGAGTGCTGACGTGGATGTTTTGTCTCACCAAGGATGCCTGGCCACTGAGTCATCCCAGCTAGAGGAACCTTTCCCTGGGCAGACAGGCACTCTCTGACCCCCCTGCTGGTCCTCCCCTGGGTGTCCTCCTCCATTGCTCTGATTTACACTGGGGGGTCTGGGAGGACGCTTCCTTGTCTGACCTCCTGTAGACCTATCACTTTTCCCAACAGTTAAGTTGTCTCCATGTTGACCTCTCACTGTCCCCAACATGTCCTCTGGTCTATGTTGGAGACAGACGGACGGACGGACAGACGGACAGACAGACAGACAGACATCAGACACCTACACATACACACATACACTAACTGAGACTGGGTGGGTGGGCCTGTTGTTTACTCTACCAACAGGAAACATTGCTTAGCTGTTTGGTGTTGAAAGTTAGACTCTACTTTGTGTAGTCAGCTCTCCTTGACCTTTCCTCCTGGCAAATAATATATTTGCATTCAGAAGAACAAATAGTTTTCATCTATAGTTTCTGAAGTTTTTTCAGAATATTTCTACCAACATTTCATAGCTAAACCTTTGTTCTGCATTTCTCTCATTGATTTTTCTAGAATATCTTCACTGTGGATTTCAGTGTGGTGATGTTCACTATCCAGAGGCACACCTACAGCAGGTATAGCCACTGACAGAGGGGAGATCTGGGAGACAGATCTATGGAGCGATGACCCAGGACGAGGTAGGCCCCTAGTTTGCCTGCATGTGGGCTATCCCCCCCCCCTCACGGCTTCACAGCATGGGGGCTCCGTGACTGAGGTCAGAGAAGGCTTAGGTCACACTGAAGGAATGTGGAAGAGAGAGAGAGCGTGGTTCAACTTTTCTTTTTTTCTGACTGACTTTCCTCTAGTGGGACTCCTTCTCTCTTTTCTTGCTGTCTCCCAGAGCTGTACTTCCGTTACGCTCTGTATTACCCTCCCACTCTTTTCCTCCCTTCAAATTTTCTTTCTCAGTCTCCCACCCCTCTTTCCATCTCCATCTACCGGATTTTTTCTTTCTCCGTTCCTCCCTTTCTCCCCGTCTCCCTCACACAGCAAACGATGGAGCAGGGGTTTGGGTGGCTGGGAAAGGGGGCTTTTTTCTCCCTGTTAACGTGCTCACCGGCTGGACGGCACATTCTTTCCACCTCTAACGGCCTCATGGGTCAAGCAGAACCATACCTCTGCAGCCAGACCTACTCTACACAGGGATCTCAGCGAGGTGGGGGCTGCCTGCCCTTTTCAGTTGAATCACACTTTCCAGTAGTCTCCCCTACGCTTCTCTATCCCTCTGATGCGCTCTGTGAAGAAAAAAAAAGAAGGGGCAGGGTTTTAAATATAAACATGTGGGGAGCGCCAGTAACGTGAGTGTTTCCATTTCAAACACTTGATTTGTGTCTGCCAGCCAGAACACAGGAGAGGCCGACGCCGGGGGGGGGGGCAAGGAAACAAGAGTGGGGTACGTTGGTATGGGGGGGGGTAGAGAAGGCAGAGAGAGATGAAGGTGTGTGGGAGATGGGGAAACATGGTCCCATATATTACTATCTCCCCCACTAGCGCACGTGCACGCAGGCTAACACATAAACACACAGAGACACATCAGCAGACACACGGTTACAGCTGTCTGTAAACAAGGGGCTGGAACAGACCCGGTCTGGGGAGCATTCACTCAGCCCTCTCCCCGCTCACATCTGCAGGGTATTTCAACGCTGGCTGGATTCACTTCCAAGGTGGGATATGTCTGTATGTTATAAACTCACAATCACAACCTCATTGAACACATGACCCTTAAAAGTATATGGAAAGGCCTCACAGGACTATGTAGAATACAATGGAGGGAACAGGCAGGATGGGCTAAATGGGAGCAAAGGGAGAAAGCAGAACAGGAGGCCCAGACGGAGAGGAAGCCTGGTGGCAGCACAGTGTTGACAGAGGCCTGCCTGGAGAGAATCGAGGAAAGGATTTCACCGTGGCTACAAGCATCGTTGTTTTACAACAGGCAGCACATGAAAGTGACCATGATGGGAACCATTGGATTTCAGTTGGAGCCATTATGGCAAACACAAGGCACATTGCCTCCCTGAATTATCCTTCAGATCAGATCAGATCAGAACGCTGAAGACCATGGATCTCAGCCAAGGACAGAATGGTGGTCGGGAGGAGACTTCCCTGGTTCAGTTTAGCATAAGTGCCATGGTGGGCTTCATTAAGACAATGACAGGATGCGCTGCTCTGAGATCTGCCATGAGGCTACTGAGTATATGACCTCACAGTAAGTGACACATCAGCCTTGCTGATGAGTGCGAGTGCGTGAATGTGTCGACACCGGCATGACCATGTGTGGTCTGGTTCAATGGACAAGGGGCTCCTAGAAGAGGCTGCTCTCCTCTTTGGGGAGGCGGCAAGTAGGAGACGGCGGGGCCTCTCTGGACCTGGAGAGGGCAGACCAAAGAGATGGTGGAGACAGGGGGATCCAGAGGTGAACTGTGGGCTACAGGTGGGGGAGTAGAGGTTTCACCAAGAGCAGATCCCTCCTCCGATACTGTGGGTAATTCTAACCGGAGAGAGAGAGAGAGAGAGAGAGAGAGAGAGAGAGAGAGAGAGAGAGAGAGAGAGGGAGAGAGAGGGGTGGGGGGGTTAGGGAAGGGGATAGTGAGCTCATTTGTTTTTGCTGCCTGGGGCTCTGGATGGCGAGAGGTCAGGGGCGCAGGTTTGTCAACTGGAAGAGAGATGGTGCAATGGAGTAACAAAGGGGGTGGAGTGAACCAGAGGGCTCGTTTACCGGGATCCACAGGTCATTGGAGAGAGGGAAAGGTATTGTTTCTCTGCTTTTGCCAGCTTATTTTTATTCTGTTCCCCATATGGTTCCTTTGTTTACAGGAAAACATATTCACACAAACGTACACACACAGTCGTTCACTTTGATAGACATGTGACTGCTGAGCAGCAATCCATCAACCCTGTAAAAGTGCTTCCGCAAGGATTGTGGGAAAAAAATCTGAAATCCCAATAGTGTTTTAAGTGTTGCTGTAAGAGTAGGTGCCACAGTTTCTGTTTATTTTCAAAGCTAATCACATTCAAAAGAAGTGAGCTCCGTGAGAGGCTTCCTTGAATGGTCCAAAACATTGGCTCAGATGTCTTCAACTGATGGGATCTGGCAGCATGTGTCCTCTGAGAAGAGCCAGAGAAGAACAGCTTGGGAAAAAAAGTGAAGAAAGAGAGAGTTTAGGTCACTTTAGCTGCTTTCTTACTCTGACTGTCCCTATATGCGTTTGATTGCTAGACATTCACATGGTAGTCATTATCAAAGGGAGGGAGGGCACTGAGGGCCAGTCATTCCCACACATGCCCCAATCACACACGTGCACTCACACTCTAAACATGAGGCATAAAAATGACCACTATGCCCTCACCCTCTCGATCAGATGTTTTTCCAGCAAAAGCCTTTGCCCAAATTACAGTCAGGATAGCTGTCCCTGAGCCAGTGCCCTAAGCAGAGGGGCGGGTGGGTCACTTCTCCAGCCCTTCACCCCAGCTAACATCTCTCCAATCCCCTGGTGAGCCGTCACATTCCCCAGTCTGCCACTGCTCAAGCCAAGCTGTGCTCTGCCTTGGCCGTGTGTCTGTTCATTCTCTTCTGGAGTGCTGTGGTGTTGTTAGACAGAGAAAAAGTAGCTTTTACAACTCACCTCTCACCATCTGGGGTGGATGGTCTCAAGGGAGGAGGGTACGGAAGTGAAGGGGGAAGGAAGGCGGAGGGAGAGAGGGGGCCGCAGTGGTGTGATGACTGAGTGTGGCTCGCCTTGGAGCAGCAATGTGAAGCTGTAAGGGTTCAACAGCAATGTGAAGCTGGAAGGGTTCAGCAGCATTGTGTAGCTGTAAGCGTTCAGCAGCATTGTGAAGCTGTAAGGGTTCAGCAGCGTTGTGAAGCTGTAAGCGTTCAGCAGCGTTGTGAAGCTGTAAGCATTCAGCAGCGTTGTGTAGCTGGGCACCAAAAGAATCTCAAGTTTGAACCACAGCTGCATGCATTAGTTACTGTTACTGTGGGACGGAGCTGATTATTCTCAGAGATGATTTACAAAGTCCCAGCTGTGTGTTGGCTCTCTCGTCATCCATCAGGTCCTTGTTCCAGACACCACAAGAACCTCCACTAAGGTTGAGATCTTCTCAAACCCAGCACATGTATTACATACGAGAAACAAGGAAGAGGCCAATTAGCTATATCTGTGCCAAGCACAATAATAACATTGGATTCTCCATTGTAACCATGAGCACAAGGTCTTCTCTCTTAATGAGGAACAGCCAAGGAGCCAGGCAACCTGAAAGAACTAAGTTGAAGCCTAGAGCTGAGAGTGACGTAATGGTGTACGGGCGCTCCAAACGCCAAGTTCTGACAGAAGTGTTTGACAGAGCGCAGCCCTGGCAGAATTCTCCACTCTGAACAGTAATAACTCACCAGGAAGAGAAAACAATAACATGGAAAAAGTGAGACTCTCCAAATATCAGGAGTAACGGCAGGAGATCTGGGCATGGAGAAACGGATGGGGATTAGATCCGTACAGCTACTTTATCTAAACATGTGGATGCCCATCCAGATAAGGCCCTGGCTGATTTTACGCTGTGGTCAATTTAATATTCAGTTTATAATGGCAAAATCGGTGTGGAGGTGAATAATTATTCTCACAGTGGGCTAATATCGCTTGTGATACCGTCAAGGCTACTGATATTTTTTCCTTAGGAATCATTCAGCAGGAATAGAATGTATCACTCTCTGAGTCAGGACTTTTCCCACTTTTCCACGTCGGAGGAGAGACAGTCCTTTGGGGCTCTCTGGTTCTGCCCATGGGGTAGGCCTGTTTTAGGCTGAGGGATCCCTGCCAGAGTGACTCATATTCATGGAGGGGAGGAATAGATAGGGTGTTGAGAGAGGAGGGTCTACACATAGTGGTTGCTGCAATCAGCTCCTCTTTCAGGAAACCAGGCAATGGGGAGGGAACAGCTTGCTCGTCAGTGAGGGGGCAGGAGAAGAAGAATGCTCCACAGCTCACCGCTCCATGAGCTAGTGTCTCCTGTACTCGGGGGGGTGCTGAGCTGTAGCTCAGTGGAGATCGGGTTCTGGAGCAGCACCGCTGCATCGTGGTCCTCTGTGTTCTACAGGCCCGGCTGGAGGCAGCGGTGCAGCTCTGCTTCCCACAGAGGGGAAAGTGAATTACGTGGGAGAGAAAGGGGAGGAGGAGGAGGGTACAGCAAGCTTGGAAAAAAGAAAGAAAGTCTCCACACGTTTCCTAACCTTACACATGTGTGCTCTGGAGAAATTCCACACGCTTCTCCCTCTTTTCTTTCCCTCTCTCACTCTTTCTTTCTTTTTTTGCTATTTCTCTCGGCCGCTCACCCTAAAACAACTTCTACTATATTTTTCTATGTTCCCCCTCCTCCCATCTGATTGGTTTCCTGCTGTGTCATGTCTAATCTTACCTTTCCTCTCTTATTCTGTCTTACCCTCCTCGTGTGAAGAGGAAAGGAGAGGAGGTGCAGAAGAAAGAGGCTTGCTTCTAGATGTGGAGATACATCTGGTGAACAGCTCTCGTTCCCTCTGCCCTCTGTATCTCTCTCTGCCACTCATCCTTCCATCCTCTGTCATTTCCTGTCTGCCAGGCTTCCATTAACGCAGACCTGTGGGATGTTTAAGGGAAGGCTATTTGCCTCTCTTCCTTTTGCTCTGTCTTCTGTCCTCGCTCAGATACCAAGTTTACATTTTGAAACAAACAAATCAAAGAAACGCACTCAATTACATGGTGTCCTGTTACACTCACTGTGCAAACAATTACATTCACTAAGGAGTCAGTCCTCTTGCTTGTGTTATTAATTGAATAGTGCACCCCCTAGTGGTAAGTAAAATAATAGCCAATGTTTGTGCTAGATCTTACAATTCCCACTAACCACCCAAAAAAAAGTCTAAATGGGAAATTAACTCATGCAAGAAATGCAGCTCAAATGACAAAATTGTAAATGTAGACCTAGCGATTGAATGATCCCATTGGCAGAGGGAGCCTGTGGGCGTGGTATTGGTCTGGGAGCGGCCAGTGACGAGGTGAAAAACAGGAGTTTAACCGCAGAATGGAGGATAACTTATCATATGTTGATACCTCACATTCCCCAGTCAGACCCTACATCAAAAGAGGAATTTTGAAGGGATTATAAACTATGTGTTGAGGTATGAGTTAAGGGCCATGCGTTTAGATACTCTGGCAGTAACACATGTTTACAAAGATCACTAATACATATCATCTCTATCTGCAGAGTGAGATGAAAGCATCTACTTTCCACTCTTTCTATTCCAACTCAAACTCATCATGTGTCATCTATCCCCCTGTATACCCCAAACCTCAAAAACATGCATCTGCATACAAGCACATACACATCACACATAATACACACACACACACACACACACACACACACACACACACACACACTCATAGACGACACAAACACACCATCCCACATGTGCAGTCCTTGACACAGAGAGACAAACAAACACACATGCACACACGCGCACACACACACACACACACACACACACAACCTCTTAACGGTTCCAGATGTGTGCTTGGATGATGTCATGGCAGAACACAGGCACTAGGCTCAGATCCTGCTTCTTTTTCTACAGAAAACATTCGTTTTGGACGGGAGAGGAAGAGAAGGAATAGGCCGTGGATGTGTTCCAAGAGAGAGCCAAGCCAGAAAACAATGCTGAACAGGGGGCTATCTCCCACAGATTAGTTCACTCAATAGTACTGTCTGAGTCACAGCCAATTGCTCACGAAATACCCCAGCGCACACAAGTTCTTAGGAAGGGTAATCAGCCAATGCATGGAAAAAAGACTAGTCCTTTTAACAAGGACGTGGTCTGCTGTTTGAGTGCACGTGCTCACCTGTGTGTCTCTGTGTCTGTGTCTATGCAAGGGGAAGTCCGTCCCACGCCTACAAGAACCATGAATGATTCCTGAATTCCTGTGCACATCTTTACCCCAGACTACCAAGGGTACCTGGACATCCCAAAAGGTATGCAGGCTGCCAGCACCAGATGTGGCTATGTTTAAATGGGTCAACAGCAAACTGCTCATTTATTGCTAGGCTGAAGGGACACAGAGAGAGAGACAGAGAAAGAGAGGGATTAGAGAGAAACTGTTGTGCATGAGTGTGTGTGGGGTGGAGGATATCCGTGTTGTGGTGGCTGCTAGGCGACCATCGAGGAAATAAATTGAGGCCAGACAGTCAGAGAGAGAGAGAGGGGGGGTAAATTGATGATCATGTAAACAGAGTGTGGGTCTCTATGAAGAACATGGCAATGGGGTGTGTGGTAGGGAACAAACCTGATAAAAAGACTGAGCCTCGGACAGTACCTTGGCAAAACTCAACCCAGTGCATGCTACACACCAACCTAGGACCACAACTAGGACCACAGAACCAACACACCCAGTCTGAATCTTCTCAAACAAATTGTTACGTTGATGACATCGCAAGAAAAACGTTATAAACTACATAGTCTAACTGTATTATTTTATTGAAGAATTAAATTCTGTTTAACTGGCAGCTCTTGACTTGGCCCTGTAAAGTGTTTGTCACATAAGTGTTTGCCACTCAAAAACACAATCGCTCTCTACTCCTTAGAAAGAGAGTCTTCACCAACAGGTCCCGAGCCCAATAAATGAAACCTACCACACTGACTGGTGTTAACTCAAGCTCTTATGCTCTTAATAACTGGGAGCTTGAACTGTTTTAGATCTAAATCTAAATCCTACTCTCTGTGTGTGCCTGCTGGCTGGCTCCACCACAAAGCCACTGTCTCGGGGCACTGGGCTCCACTGTCTCGGGGCACTGGGCTCCATTGTCTCGGGGCACTGGGCTCCACTGTCTCGGGGCACTGGGCTCCACTGTCTCGGGGCACTGGGCTCCAGTGTCTCAGGGCACTGGGCTCCACTGTCTCGGGGGACTGGGCTCCACTGTCTCGGG
>JAVQIZ010221848.1:0-25000 GCA_036023535.2 Galaxias brevipinnis | reverse complement strand
GCTCCCTCTTTGAGTAATGATACACTGTGCGGCGGAGCGCGCTATTGACACAAAATGAGAGTGTTTGCTTTGCGGATTTCATTTTGAAGAGCTCGGGTAAAGCCGTGCGCCTGAATTCCTCGTCCCATCCACTGTCTAGTCCCGCACCGCCATCTGGAACCAGGCGGCTAATTAGGCAGGTGTGTGACCAGCTGATGGGAGAACAGGGGCACTGTGACCGGAGAGGACAGGTGGCCGGAGTGTGTGAGTGTGTGTGTGAGTGTGTGTGTGTGTCATTTTGACCTGACAGCCTCTCTGACATCTTCCAAATAGAGGCCCTGCGTAATTGAAGCCGCCTGGGGGCCTGATGTTCGCTAACTGTCTCTGATAGTCCACTTACTGTAGGAGCCGCCCTTCACTCGTAAAAACACACTCCTCACTCTCCTGTCCTCTTATCTGCAGTCGACCGTCAGCTCCCTGCCCCACCTCTGTCTGCCTCATTCGCCGTGTCGCTGGCTCAAAGTCAACGCTTGCTCCCTCCCTCTCCGTCTCTCTCTCTCTCTCTCTCTCTTTCTCTCTCTCTCTCTCTCTCTCTCTCTCTCTCTCTCTGTCTCTCCGTTCTCCCCTGCCTGTGTCCCGGTGGTACTCCAGCGTGTCAGCGCGCCCCGAGTCCCTGTCCGCCGTGATTGGCTTACTAACCGGCTGTCCGTCATCCCTCCCCTCTCGCGGCCCCTCTTTCTCGTTTCATGGATCTCGTCTCCACCATTTCACGGCCATCGCGTAGCGAGAGGGAGCGTGGCGACTGTCGCCGGGGCAACGTGATAAGCGGTGGTGTCAGGAGGGGTGGGGGAGGCAATGGCTGACCTCTATCAGCACGCTTACCTGGCCTCTCGTGAGCTCCCTCCTCCTCCTGTCCTTTTCAATCTTTCCCTTTTGACCTTTTTTATTCCTCACTCCTCCCCGGAATTTTCTCACACCATTTTGTTTGCCTGCCTTTAGATTGTTCTCTCTCTCTCTCTCTCTCTCTCTCTCTCTCTCTCTCTCTCTCTCTCTCTCTCTCTCTCTCTCTCGCTCTCTCTCTTTTTCGAAGCATGTATCGGTTAGCGTGGCAGCATCCTCATCAGGCTGTAACCACGTTGTTCTGAACACGGGTGAAAATGCAGAGCGCACACCCCCCCGTCGGGGATAGACTCCATCAGGGCCCCAGGGCCCAGGTTGGGGCTGCTCCTCTGGGCTCGTACGCCGCCAGCCAAACCCTGGGCCGGACCCCCCACCAGATACCTCCATGAGTCAGTCAGCTCGTGAACCTTTTACAGTGCAGAGATCAACTGTCCTCCTACTTTCATTAAGAAATGACACAAAAGCCGTGAGAGACAATTACAGGCGGGGGGAAAAGGAGATAGGCTCTGAGAAAGTGGGGAAAAAAGTTAGAGAGGCGGAATAAAAGAAACCAGAACGGCAGAGAAAGACGGGGCAGACAAAAGGCAGCAGACATCAGCCGCTCGTCCTCCTCAAAGTGAAATCACAAGACGAGGTGCTCTGCCCCTGGGTGATGAGTGATAGCGCTCACCCTCCACCGCTAAACACTCTATCCTCAAACCCTTCCTGGCTCCAAGTGGGCCCCCCTATCAGATGTTTCCCTGGAAGAGATTCTTTTCAATCAGCGATGGAGTTTCCAAGGAGGCCACCACCGTGAACAATGAGCAGGGAAACCTGACGCCGCTGCCAGGGGGCCGCTTCTGTCGCGTTTCTTGTTCCTTAAACCCTCAGCTTATTCTGGGTAGGGGAAATTTATGACCCCCGCTTGTGGTATATGTGTGTGTGTGTGTGTGTGTGTGTGTGTGTGTGAGTGTGTGTGTGTGTGTGTGTGTGTCAGTGTGAGGGACAGAGAACCAGAGACAGAGAGACAGAGAGACCTAGGGAGAGACAGAGAGACAGAGAGACAGAGAGACAGAGAGACAGAGAGACCTAGGGAGAGACAGAGAGACAGAGGTGATATACGGTTCCCCTCGTGGTTCTCCGTGACACACGTCCCTCCCCTGTCAATGGAGGGCTGACACTTTGATGAGCTGAGACGCAGGATGATGGATGGAGGAGCGGGCGAAGACGGAAGAGAGGGGGGAGGACGGAGGGATAGTTCACTGAAGCTTTTACTGCACTGCCAGACCAGACTGTGGAACACCAATACTCTAGCACTTTCTGCGGGGGAGGTAACCATAGGTACCACATATTGTGAGGTTTCCATAGGTACCACATATTCTGAGGTTTCCATAGGTACCACATATTGTGAGGTTTCCATAGGTACCACATATTGTAAGGTTTCCATAGGTTTCCTCTGACGCGGTCGTCACTCGAGCGTTCCTGTGCGATCCATGCAAAGGTGTGTTGGACTGCATCAGTGTGTGACACCTCCGTTGGGTTGACTGTGTGTGCTGAGGCGTAGCCGTCCTTCTTCCCCGCGCCCGCCATCAGGTAGGTGTGACGCGTTGCCATAGAGAGAGGCACAGATATGACACACGCGTGAACATGGAGTGGGCGACGCTTTGATGTAGGATGTGCTTTGTTATCACCCAACATACGATACACGGTATCCTGCAGGCATTTTTCTTTTTTGTTTTATGGATCAGTGCACTTCCATTTTGTTCCCGCTCTCTACTTTTTTCCCGTTATTCTAGGTTTCTCTTTGTGTCATTTTTCTTCTTCTCTTTGCCCTTCCGGTCGGTGGCGTTATTGTCCTGGAGCTGTGATTGACAGTGAGCCGGGTGCCAGGGAGACACAGGGGGACGGCTGTGTGGGAAATAACATTGTGATCCCGTCTGGCCGCTTTATCCCTAAACTCCTATGAAATATATGGAAACAAACAAATCTCCCGGATTTAACGGGAGGCTTCAGTGTTATGAAAGGTAAACATTTTACCTCTGGTCTTTGGGATAAAGGGGTATTGTGTGTGTGTGTGTGTGTGTGTGAGTGTGTGTGTGTGTGTGTGTGTGTGTGTGTGTGTGTGTGTGTCAAGAGGGAGAGACAAAAAAGGAGAGGAATGAGGCAGAGGACCGTACTGTTTGAATATGTTTAAGGGAACGGACACTGACTTTGTTTGTGGACACGGTAAACCTCAAAGAGCCAATGTCCCTGAGAGAGGGATAGGAGAGAGAAAGAATGGGTCTGGAAGTCAAACCTTTGGTGTGTGTTTCACGTCGACCAGAGGATGATAAACCATACTGCTGATGAAGATAAACACCTTGATGTCACCCAGGAATCCAAGACTTAAACGTTCAAACTTCAAACCCTGTCTTGTAGATGGGAAGACAGGTTCACACACATAATGTCCAAACATGCCATCTGTTCCTATGCGAGGTAATAACATTCTAGTAGCAAGTGAGATGCATCTTACCAGTCTATCAAGGTTACAGTTATGGAGGAGGAGAAGGGAGAGAAAATGTATTTTGCATATAAGGACCCTTGGTTTACCAGACTGCTGTTACACTCATGTGAAACACTCGAAAAGGCCTTGCCAGAGTGTCGTGGTGTTGTCTAAAATGTGGCCACACACACGCAAGCAAAAGCACTTCAGTGAGTCCACTCACATGAGCTTGTATTTACACATGTGTGCACGCCACAAGTAATCAATCACTCAGTCACTCACTCTCACACGCAGACACACACACACACACACACACACACAAACTTTCCCATTCCCAGGGGGGGAAACCCCCACGGCTTCCACTAAAAAATGTCAGTGTTGGTCACCAGGAAACAGGGACCTGAGTGACAAGCAGGGGAAAGCTTTCAAAGTGCGAGAGTGAAGCCATGGGCCTGTGTGGTCACTGGAGGCCAAGCCTGGCAAACAGCTACAGACGAGAGGGGTCTCTCCATGCACTCTGACATTACCTTCATGCAGGCATGGATCAAAGGCTTCAACTTCTATCAAGCGTCATAGTTCATTTTTTTTATTTTGGTACTTTGGACTTTTTTGAGTCGATAGAAAACATAGACCGGATGAAGTACTATCACTGTGGGAACAGATTCTGGTGGTATGCAAGCGTAGAAATATCAACGTAATATTAACACGCGTCGGTCATAGGCCACTATCAGCCATTGCAGACCGTTTTTCCTCTGACCACACCTCAAGCTTTAAGTGAACTCTATGTTGTCACTATTTACCATAGCATGGAGCCCCCTAAAACAGATGATTCATAAACACAACAACGAGCCGCATTGCTCGTGCACAGCCACAACTGTTCAAACTTCACAAGGTGTGTCTCCCTGAAAGAACTGCATGCACCAGCGTTTAATGGCCCATTGCATCTTCTGTTGATACTGTGCAAGTGAAAATCATGTTCACGCCAGTCAGCAGAATGTCGTTTGAGTATGTTAACACTGTTTTCTTGGAGTCTCTAATTCCAACTCTTTATGAAGACATCAAAGCCTCGGCGTCATCAAACAGAGCAGCGTTCGTCACACTCATCTCCTCAGCTTGAACACAACACAGAGCCAGGCTTCATTTGTCTAGCCCTTTTGTTTTGCATGCATATATTGAGATCCGCTCTGGTCTTTGGGGATTTCATATATTTTAAACCCGGTGGAGTGCCAGCTCCTATTCAAACAGGAGGAGCAAGCGAAGGAGGAGAGTGGGGCTCGCCGCACGCATCACCACCAAGGCTACAGCTTCTCATTGGAGGATTTGATAGGTTTCACACAGTATGACTCTCTAGTTATCAAGCGGACTTTCCTGCAAGTTCGATGTCGCTGTCAGATTCTAGTCGTTTGCTTCATTCGTCTTAGCAAATAAGAAGGAGATGTTGTCTTTGGGTTTGTTTTTGTCTGCACGTTTAACTGCATGTAAACACATCTTGTTGTTCCTGAGATGAGAAAATGGGGGATTTGTGATGGCACACAAAAATTAATCATCCACTCTTTGTCTTGGATTTATATCAGTGGTGTGAAGAGACAGGATCAACGCATACCCTGGTACACTGAATCCCCCCCCCCCTCTATCTTCCTCTCTATCTCTCTCTGTCCATCTCTGTCTCTCTCCATCTCTCTGTGTGCCTCTCCATCTCTCTCTGTCTCTCTCTGTGTCTGTCAGACAGGAGCAAGGTACAACACTTTGTTCTTAGACAATAGCACGAGTCGATACACAGATGTCCTTTTTTTGCTGCATTGCTCCGCGTCATACTCTCCTGTTTTCTCCCGGCCTCTCACCTCATCCCTTCAACTCCTCTCGCTCCTCTCTTTCCTGCCGACTGATTGTCAATAAGTGATTTATACCCATCGTGGACCCACTTCACACACGTGCCCCCCCCCCTCTCAGCTCCTTCCTATCCCCTCCGGTCGTCATCGTCAGCCCTCTTCCCCTGCACTGCGGCACAACCTGGGCCCTGTAGCTGCCAACACGATGCGTGTGACTGCTCTGACCTCTGACACCGGAGGAGAGGCATCTTATGGCTTTATTAAAAGGATAAGTAACATCAATGACTGCTGCTGCTGGTAACGCCATTCAGTAGGATCCTCTGATGTCGCAGGGCCTCCACGGACAGAAGCGGCACGCCTCCCCCGCCGGCCTCACGTGTCACCAAACAGCGCCGGTGGCAGTCAGGTCAGGCTCCCAACAAGCCGGCGATCTGCGTCAAGGTCGCTCCGCCTCCCACCAGGCTTCCACCATGCCCTGGGCCTGATTGTGCTCCTAACAATCACCACAATAGCTGCAGTCAAACTCCTGCAGGAGGCAGCTTTCAAATAGAAGTTGGTGTACCAGTAGACTTGTGATGAGTCCCCCACCTCGCCATATGTCAGGATCAGGGTTGGCTCCCCTCTGGTGTGGATCTGTAAAACACAGGGTTACAACTACAGTCGCACGCCGGGGAACAGATAAACAGCAATAACAACACTCATTGTTTTTATATGGACGTATCAGATGGAGAAATCTAATTTTACACGAGCGACCCGTTTGTAAATGTTAAAATACATAAGACCACACGTACACGCTTCGATATAAATAATTCACTTAACAGAAGGCAAATACAAAGGAACAAATCATATAAAAAAACTGCACATTGAATTGCATCGCAAAGCTGGCTATAGACATTTCAATTACAGCAGCATTTCTGGAGGACAGCAGTGATGACACCAGTGTAGTGGACACAGCATGTACTTACAGTTGGAGATGGAACCCTGTAATGCTTATGTGTTATAGTAATAATATGATCTCATTTTGTAATGTCAAGATTTAGACAGTGTGTAAATAATATCTAAATGATCCAAATCCAATAGGACACTGGGATGTCTCTGCAGTGTGATTGACAGCCATATTTACCCTCATAGATGACTCCAGTGTGGTGGAATCAAGTGGAACGCTGTAATGCGTATGCGCAATTAATAAACATCATTTTTTGGAATGTCAAGATTAAGACTGGGGATGTACTCTAATTGATCCAAATCCAATAGGACACTGGCTGGCATGTTGTATGGAGGTCTTTAAGGCTTTGATGGACAGAAAAGCACACACACACACACACACACACACACACACACACACACACACACACTCTCACACACACACACACACACACACACACACACTCACACACACACACACACACACACACACACACTCACACATGCATACAAACACAAACAAATACACAAAGGATTGTCGGACACAGATGTTTGGCGGGATTCTCTTTTGTGTTGCCTGATGGAGAGAGCATCAGGTCCAGGAGTGAACATCTGGTGCACACACAGAAACACACACAGAGACAACCTTACCCAAGCCACTGAACCTGAAAGGTAGAGACAGCTGGGGACCAGAACACTGCTATGGCATTGAATCTTGCATCACAATACAATATGAAACGAGAGGCAGGATCATGCTTAAATGTATCACCTTCTGGTCACCAGAGGAGGAGATATCTGTGTAGACCATAGAGATGACTAGTGTGTGTGTGTGTGTGTGCGTGTGTGTGTGTGTGTGTGTGTGTGTGTGTGTGTGTGTGTGTGAATGCGGTGTGCCAAGGCATCATAGTGTCAAGACAACTCTTTGTACCGCAATGAACCTTTGTGGTTTCGGCAATCAGAGCTCCAATCCAATGGCACTCCAAGGCTAAATTTAGCCTGCGAAAGGCCCGATATGTAATGGTGGTTGCAGATTGTGTTGAGGGAGGTGTTTTTCACCTCCACGTGTGTGTGTGTGTGTGTGTGTGTGTGTGTGTGTGTGTGTGTGTGTGTGTGTGTGTGAATGCAAATGTGTTAATGTTAAAGATAGTGAACTTATAATAAGCCAGTCTCATTATCTTCATAAAAAACCCACTACAAGTGTCAAAAGAAGCAGGAGGGGATGCGTTGGTAGACACACACACAAATACACACGTTCACACAAAAATAAACAGAGAGTGTGCGTGATTTTCCATTCCCCTCACCTCCGCCTGTGTACACTGAGGCCTTTTGGCATTGACTTGACAGATGGGAATAATCGCATTGTCCACGGGAGACGGAGAGGGCGTCCTATTTCTTACCCGTCAAACACGTGTCAGCGGCGCCCAAACATCTAACCCTGCGCGGGCCTTGTTCTGTATGCATGTGAAATCACTAAATCTACAGCACCAGACATCAAAAGAGCACGGGGGCAATGCACTGTGCACTGAATCACAGGGGTCCATTCTATTTCTGGGCTCTCCAAGCTCTCCGTTTATGTTTTTTAATTATAGCATTAGCGTTGGCCCTTCATCTTTTTTTTCCGTTGCATTAATGCAGCTGATTACAATCGACCAATCTTTGATGTTCTTTCTTTGGTATACAATAACTGCAGCCAGTATTCCAAAAACAATATTAAACAAACATTAATCTCAATGCCATGAGACAATAATGAAAAATAAACAGCGAGTAAGTGTGTGTGTGTGTGTGTGTGTGTGTGCGTTATGTTTGTTTGTGTATAATAGACAAAACTCTGACAAGCAGACAGCGATGTTTGTCTAAGAAATTAGGTGCGTGTGTGTACACACCTCATCGGCGAGGATTGAACAACAGCATTTGTTTGCGTCTGTGTGTACGTACAGGGAAAACAGATACTAGGAGGCCTGTATATAAAAACAGACAAAAGCATGTCCTGAGAGATAGCACAAGTGCCAGCGGAAGTACCGTTTTGTTCGATTGGTCTGAAACTATCTTTTCACTTTCTCTTCAGACAGACTTTCTGGCCTCGGAGGTTTTGAATGCGTTGTGCAATTGAATAAGAAAGGAGAATGCAGAGTGAGATAGCGTGCTCGGTGTGTTTCCTAATCCAAAGCCTTTATAAGATGCAGTAAACGCAGTAAACGGTTTTCCGACTATTGGAGCAACGCGTGGGTAGATTTCCAGGTTAAAGGCAGGGTTCGAGTTATGTGGGAGACAATGGGAGCTGAACTCCCATGAGGAGGGGTCTGTGCTCCCATGAAAGCAGTAAAGTCATACATATCATGGGGGTCGCCAATACAGTTCACCGGTTAAGCTATTATTTCTGTATCTCCGCCACTAACGTTAGAGACCCCACAAAGCTCAGATTATAACTCGAACCCTGGTTAAAGGTCGCAATGGGAAGATTGCGCTTTGGTTTCTAATCAAGCATGAACGTGAGAAAAGACGAGCTATGTTATTGTGTCATTTGCTGCGTGTCATGTGGAATGCTAAATATTATGGTAAAATGCATCGCCTAATGCTTTCACTTGGATTTCTCTTTAGGGTACATTTGATTAAAGATCGGGATTAGAAAGCCAGGCAAAAGGTCATGAGAGCAGGATTTGTCTCTCATTTAATCAAAAACCCATCTCTGTATGTTGATATTACGCTTCTGATCGAGCGGAAATAGAAAAAAGTAATATCGCCTTTGGGAATTGTCAAATTCCTCAGGCTGACTAAAGCCCAGTATGCTTCTACAAACCTGCTCAAAGAAAGAGATTTACATAAGAAGGGCTCTGTTAATGGGATGGCAACTGTGGGCTTTCTGTATGTGACACCTATAAATCATGTTGACAAGCGTCCTGCGTCTCTGGGGATCCTACACACACACACACACGCACACACACACGCACGCACGCACGCACGCACGCACGCACGCACGCACGCACGCGCGCGCACGCACGCACGCACACACACACACAAACACACACACACACACACACGCACACGCACAGGTTCTCACTGAAGATGCGATCTCGCCGTGGGGCTAATGCATTCTCCCTGCCTGTGTTTTTAAATGGCTGGCCCAGCTTCGCTTCCTGTGGCTGGAGGGAGGGAGAGGAGGACCGGCTGTGTGCAGCATCCAGATAGATTACATCAGTCAGGCCACGAGGCCCAGCTCCAGACTTAAGTCCCCCCTGTTCTCTCTGCCCACGCCCCCCTGGTTGGCCATTATCAGCTCCCATTGAGACGCCACTCGACTGACATGGAGGACACAGGCACTCCTATCACAGCGCTTCTTTGAGGAGGGCGTGTTCCGTTTTGTTGACCGTGTCTCCATATTCCTGTGTGGACCTGCCAACACGTATCCTGGACTCTCTTATTCTCCGGTCGGAGTGGAACATGTCCAGCTCGTTGAATGGTGATGGTGCAGCTCAGAGCCGGTCCCCGCCACCTCCCAGTGCCCAGATCCAGGTCAGCCAGGAGGGCGGTTGAAGGGGGAGCGGGGGAGGCGGAGGTGCGTGGTGCTTGAATGAAGAAATCCCATAGTCTGCCAGCCATCCTTTGATGCACACACTCTGTATGTACATGTTTACTGTAACGTGCGGCATGTTTGGAGGGATCCACGAGGGCATCCATGAGTGCACGTGTACTGTGGGTGGGCATACATACGTACACAGACACAATGGCACCCCAACAAACAGCACACAGAAACACCAACAGAACGTTGATGCCCTGCTTGCTCTAGTTTCCATGTCAACTCCCACCAAACAAAGAGCCAGAGAAACATAGTATATCCCAGATGCTCATGAAGCATATTCAGTAAAGTGAACAGGATGCCCAGCACAACTCATTAGAAGAGTAGATATTTATTACATTTACATACATTTATTAAACAAAACGTTGTACATTACTTTGTGTGTGTGCGTGTGTGTGTGCGCGTGTCTTTCTCTGTTTGTGTCATTTGCGGTCCCACCGAGGCCTTTGTGCTTCAGCGTCTGCTTCAAGCTGATGATTCAGGAAACCCACTGTGTGAGTGACAGAGGGTTACACCTTGTCTCTACACAAACACGTTGAACACATTCTCAGCACGACGGCTTTTAAACCAGACTGCACTCGTCAAAGAGGACAGGTCATCCGAAACAACATCGCAACCGCGACATGTACAGCGTGTGCTTTTTTGCGGACATGGACAATCTGAATGGAGTCATTATTCGGTCGGCTCCTGTGCTTACGTTGGAGAGTGTGTATCAAAAGGCTGAAAGTAAGACCTTGACTGCTTGGTAGACCCTCCCCTCTTTGTCTCCTCCCTCTTCTCTCCTTCACAGGCACACCCACTGACGTTCCCTCAACCACACGGACACATCAACAGTTAGCACAGGGCCTGGCACATTTCATTCCTCTCCTTTCTCCCCCCTCACTGTTTTCTTCTGTGATTAGCCCTTCCAGTCTTTCCACTCTCAGCCCTCTCTTTGTGCGTTGGAACGTCCCTACGTGTTGTTTGTTCAGAACAAACTGTACTTTCCCATAGAACATGCTCCACCAGATTTCGATGAGGGATTGGCCGACAGAATGTGTGCCTCCTTTTCCGTACATACACCATTGTGTCCCGTCAGTGGACTGGTTGTACGTACTCTCTTTTTTGTTGTCTTTCCATCATTTCATTCCCTTTTCGTTTCCTTCAAACGTCCTTTACTACTTTTCTCCTGCACTCCCTATTTATTGTAAGTCGTTAGATGTGTGTGAAAGGGCTTGGGGGGGTTGGGGTGCAGGGGGGTTTGTTGATTCCATGGGTGTGTGAAGTCAATACCCAAGTCAGTGGAGGAGCACAACCACCTTCTTATCGCCTAGTGAACATACCCTAGACACACACAGGCTCACACACACACACAGACTCCCACACACACACACACACACAATTACATGGACATACCGACACAGACCAAGAAAGGCAGTCATGGTTGAACGATAGAGGGAGTTGGGATGTAGGGAAGGTGGACAGGCAGAAGACTTCCGATGTCCTGCTAGACTTGTATTTGGCTATGTAAACGCACAGCCCAACCAACAGACACTGACAGACATGTATGCAAACACACACTCACACATGTATGCAAACACACACGCACACACACACACACACACACACACACACACACACAAACACACACACACACAATGTATAAACAAAAGCAACATAAGCTTGTGCACACTCGAATATACAAACACACTCACACACAAAACGCAAATCTATTTTGAACTGCATTCAATTTGTTTACGTCCACAACCCCATAGATGGAAAGGGTTTCTCTATGTGGACCCATCATGCACATAGGCTGAGCACACTCTCACACAAACACTCTCTCCCTCCAGCCGCTATCGGAGGGAGAGAAGACTCATTTGAATGTAAATGATCCGCAGACTCTCCCCGCAGAAACACACCTTCACTCACTAGTTTACACCAGGCCACGCGTTTTCAGAGTCTGCTGTGTATGGGTGTGGGATACACAGTATATATACGTATAGATGTGTGTGAGTCTACGACGTGGTGCCTCAACGGTTTCCTCGGAAAGATGATGAATGTGATGTGCTGTGATCCATGTATGGAAGAAAAAAAAACCCCGAAAACTTGGGAACAACGACCACACAAACGAGCCTTTCTGCTAAAGAGGTAGACGGGGAAGCCCTAGCAGAACGTCTCCTCGCACTCCACTGTATTTGCATTTATTTTCTCTGGTGTATTGTGGCAGCCACTCGCTTGAGGTTTCTGCCCATGGATATCCAACCAACACTCTTCCTGTGATTTCTCTCAACAGCAAACAGCATCAGCAGACAAGCTATCAAGCACTTTAAGGGTAGGGGCGTGCAGAAGGGAAAAAAAACACATTTCCAAACAGAAAATCCCCTATGAATAAGAGGGGGGGGGGGGTTATTTGAATATGAACAATCAGCGCAAGGGAAATGGGATTCACTGCTGAAAAGGAGAGATACACAAGAGGAGGGAGAGAGTCAACGATAACACCTCTGGAGCTGGGAAGTGGTGGCAACATTAGATACAGACTGGCTGGTGTAATTTATTTGTAAATCGGTTTCCTTGGTTAGTGCGCCAGTGTGAAAATGCGTGTAAGAATTTCTTTATGCTTTTGTATGCGTGTGTGTGTCTGTGTCACACACACAGCACTTCAGTAGCACAAAATATATACATTAAAAAGGAAAATAAAGAATAATCCGATACGCATTGTTTACGGCTTACTGGAACGAAGTCTAACGCAGTGGTCATTCTCTGGATCACATACTGGTCTCTAACCCAGTGTAGAGGCACCAAGTCTAACGCAGTAGTCATTCTCTGGATCACATACTGGTCTCTAACCCAGTTTAGAGGCACCAGCTGAATCAGGGCCGTAAAGTTACGGTTGTTGAGTTGAATAACGGCAAAACTCTCCAACTGATGGCCTATGAAGGTTTTATTTCCTTGACGTTTGCTTCCACACGCCATAAGCATTATCAACATAAGCACACTGTGAGAATTAGAAAGGAAGACACATGAAAGCTCTTACCATATGCAACATCGACATGACAGTCACATATTAACAGTAAACCGTTGTTTACATTACTGTATCACATCAAACATAATGTAAACATCAGTAAAGTCAAAACTCCACCATGTAGTACGCTACTCATGGCAAAATGAGACAAATGTTTTGGTCGCCAAGTATAAACGTCATCTAAAAACAGGAAGTGTCTACATAATATTCACTATAAATATCCTAATCAGAACATATGGTAAATCAAGGTTTGAATAACAGAACTCAGACATTGCAAGTCATCCCTGAGCATCTGTTACACTGACGTCTCAGTTTCAATGTACACCACAAATAATGTACTTCCATGGGAGGTGTGTGTGTGTGTGTGTGTGTGTGTGTGTGTGTGTGTGTGGGTGTGTGTGTGGGTGGGTGGGTGTGTGTGTAATGTTTGCATTAGCTTTCTGTCCACGGCCCATCCTTCCACTTCAAAGGGATTCCTCCACTTCTCAGTCTCTAGACAGTCCGTTCCCTGTCATCATAGAGCTCAGATCACTGGGCATGTCTACTCTCCGTCCACCCTGGCAGAAATGGAAGTTATTTTCACTGGCACACTTTCCCCTTGTCTTTCTTTGTACATTGGCCTCCAACCCGGTTTCTTCTGGTTTGAAAATGACACTCTTCCTGTAACACTGTTCGGTCGATCCGGCTCTCAGTCATTTTAATCTTCCTTTCTCTCTGTCATTCGTTTCTGCTCACATTTCCATATGTACAGTATAGGATATAGACACTATGATAATACTCTACAGAGAGATGTCAAATGACATTATATTCACACTCAATGATGTTTGGAGCATTACTTACATACGCTTCATACACATCAGAAAAATGTTCTTAACATTGCAGTATTAAATACTGTAGTGTAAAATTAATGGTGTTTCATTATGCATTTGTGCCAGCATACGTGTCATAGGTGTTTGCGATGTGCCTGTCACAATATCGCAAAAAAACAAACAGTATATTGACACTTTCCAAAAACAGCAAACATGATTTCATTATGCACATTTGTACTCAAGTAAAAACCCACAATCATTTTTGCAGTGGGTGGTAAGAGCTCAGGGGTTAACGTCAACCAGGAAAAAGGATTACCTAAGCAAATGAAAATAAAACATTCTCCCAGTGCAGACACACAAGCTACCAAGCAAACAAAGCAAACATGCTTAACTAACACACCGACAGGTCAAGTTTGGGATCCTGAAAAGCTATTTCAACACTGATTAGATGTTTCTGTTTAAAGTGTGGATATACTTTTCAGGGGAAAACGATTCCTAAATATGAGTTCCCATAACATCATTAGCCCTAGCAGTCCCTATTTACATAAACCGAATATCTAAATTCCATTATTTGGAATAACAGGGATCTTCAGCCATCAGAGGGGACCTCAGTATTTAATCAAACCATTGCTATGCTCTATTATATCTCTCTGTCCCGTGTGTAATAAACCCATCTCATCCATGGTGTGAAAAAGCCTTAATTAATATGAGATCATTAATAAGTCTCCCATGGTTCTTTCTGAGATGGAACATCATTTTGCAGTTGAGCAGCAACTGTAACCCTGTAACTGACTTCTCACAGTGTTGCCTCCAAGTGGGCAACAGAACAAGAGCCAAGGTTATTGCACCCTGAGTTATTAAGTAGAATAAGATATATTTGGGGATATTTTGTATGCTTTAAAAAAAGAAGAAAAAAACATCTTCAGAGTTTAATTTCCATGTTGTGGCAACAATTTTGGTCAGAAAAGGCATTTCCCTTTGCATTTTCTTAATTTCTCGGTTACAACTTCCAATAGATATACCCGTTATCTGAGTGGGGTACCCTGTGCCATGGAACAGTCTTGGGGCTATTACGGCATGTGTCTTACCATAAATTAGATTACTCAGTCTTGGGTGATGTCTCTTGCAAGTCTGTGGGCCTCTACAGTGATGAGATGTGACAGTGGGACTGACTCAATATATGCAGATCTCATTTAGAAAGTCCTTGGGACCCCGCATCAATAAAACTCATTTTGAAAATTAAAACGCTAACTCACCGATGCTCAGCAGCACAGACTGTAATATATTCGTTGCACACGTTGGTTGGGTTCCTGATTCATCGGTGCAGTAGCTACGGTTCCCCCAGTGCTGTTGGGGGACTTTGCTCTGGTCTTTGTTGAAGATGGAATATTAATTAATAGCAGTTGTGATGAGAGTGAGATGGAGAGGACTTCTAATGGACACCTCCCACAATCCCACAATCCCCCAAGCACACTCCCTCCGAAACAATATCACATTAAGTGCCTTCCTAATGAAAACACTTACACACTTTCTGAAAGATCCCTTCAGTAAACACACACTGTCCAAGAATACAGCTTGTCTGTCTATATGAAATAATGATATAATGTACGGCTGTGTGTGTGTGTGTGTGTGTGCGTAGGACAGATCGGAGGTCATCAAAGGAGGAGTACAGTATCCATGGGGCGCAAACTATCCCCCATGTGAGTCACCCAACCTCAGCGCCAACAGACACGGTACGTGACACCGAGCTGCCAGGTGTCCACATCTCCTCGTCAGCGCTCTCAAGCCACCGGTAGCTCTGTCAGGAGTTTGCAAGACAACACTCAAACTATGAAATAGGATACTGTCACTCAAGTGGCGGGGGACGCGGAATTAGAACATTGACGCAGGTTTTAAAAATAACCGCCGCCTTCTCGGGTGACCTGCGAGCCAAGTCACCGATAGTGAAGGATGGATTGGATGACAAATGCTGTGTATCTTTTTCCCTCTCCCTGAGCATCTATAAATCAGTCGCGGCACCTGACAGTGAATATAGATATGAAATAAACTGGAAAACATGATAATAAAAAAACACACTGACAATAATAAGTCGGATGCCAGTGCCGGTCCATGGAGACAGAGGTGTGCAGCACTGAAAGAGGAGTGGCATGAAACAAGGGGACCGGTGGGTGATACATGCTCACATTGGGGAAAGACAGATCCAGAGAGGGAGCAGGGGAGAGAGAGAGACCCAGTATAAGGCTTCTCATCCTGGCTGTCTGCTCTGAGATGAGAGGCTTCTTTTCTTAAACCCTGGAGGGGTGAATTGTGCTCACACAAACTCTATACCTTACTCGTGCGCACACACGCATGCTCACACACACACACACACACACACACACACACACACAGGCACGCTTACACACACACACACACACACACACACACACACACACACACACACTCGCTCACATACACACACACACACACACACACACACACACTAACACCCAAGCATACAGATGGTGCACTCAAGAGAGGAGGGGAAATGTCCTGTGCAAAAACAAGAAGTGTCCCATGCAATATTCCCAAAACACATCATGTGGTGGATACTAGGATATGTGCTGCATGGTGCTCTAAGGCATACCATTTCCTCGTTTCACTTTCCATTCATTACTCAGGGATTACATTACATTACATTACATCACATGTCAGATGTGGCTAAATGACCCAACGATGATTCACTGTGTTAGGGATTTCTTTGCATTCTTCCACTGTCAGACTCATAAATCTCACAGATGTCGTGACAGTTGTGTGCCTCATTAAAATAACCTGGATGGAGGATCCTAAATGTTTTGTGCTTATGTGTTTTTTATTACACACAAAAGAAATTCCCTCAGAATGTCACATGTTTGGAAGTAACATTGTATGCAGGTCTTTCTTCCTGACGGCAGCTGCAGCGGCTGCTTCCAGGCACGCTCAACCATGACGCCTCCGCGCGGCATCACAGGTTCCACCAACAATCTGTGCATGCCAAAAATAAACCATGGATTCACAGGGAATCATTAACCCAGTCCCCGCGTTGTTTCTGTGACACCTTTAAAATAGATCTCATTCCATGTGAGTAATGAAATGCCAGCCTGCTTTCACATGTCAGACTGCAACTGAAAATGTGTGTAATCCTGTCAAAGCCCTCTTGGCTTTTTCCTCTTCCAGGAAAACAAATCCCCCCCCCCCACCTCTATTTTTCTCTATTGTCTAGACTTATTGTCAATAGCGCTATCTGCCAAACAGTGTACAGTATTCACATGGGTCCACACTCGTCAGAAATCCAATTTTCCACAAGCATCTGGTAGTTGCAAACTGTGTGGCAACATATGAGATATATTAGAGTAATACATTATGTGCAATAACGTGTGTGTGTGTGTGTGAGAGAGAGAGAGTGTGTAGAGAGAGAGAGTGAGAGAGAGAAAGCGAGAGAGAGAGAGAGAGCGAGGGAGAGAGAGAGAGAGAGAGAGAGAGAGATTTAAATCTGTCACATGTAGATCTGTTCAAATGTATTTATCTCCTCAACTCTGTTTTGCTTAATTTTACGACCTGTTCAGGATTTAACCAAACATTTAATTGGATGTCTATCCCTTTCTGATTCTCTCAGTTCCACTCGCCATTCTTAAATTGATTTCATTTAAATCTGATAGCCCAAATTCTTGCCATCCCACCACTGCATAAGACACATTGAAACAATTCTTGAAAGAAAATAAAAATCATCTCTGACTTTGAGTGCGTGTTAAATAACCGAAGTCTGATTTCATTTGAATCTACTCTGTTGGGGCCAATGGTGATGAACAATCCCCTTTAACACCTTAACACAACCAACTGCACACAAACACACACAGAAAAGCATCCCTGAACATCCAAGGCAATGAAGTCCCAAAGTTTTACTCAGTGAAACGCCAGCCATTTGTAACTGCCAGCCAGTAGCCTGCGGCTTACTCTGTACATGCGATGAAAAAGCCATTTGTTTGGCACCGGCTCTGCTGCTGCTGGAGTTGTATTGATTTAGCCACGTGGGTGCTTATCATTTAAGGGGTGTGGAACAATAGCTGGTACGCGGTGATGTCTTCATCTTGTCACTGCCACAGCCTGCTGATTGTATTTCACTCCATCTTCCATTCAGTCCCCTTATGTGGGCAAGAGGGCCAGACCTCTGAGCAAGGACAGAATCCATAGCCTGCATCAGACACTAACAAATGATCCTGTGCCTCGTGGAGAGGAACATGCAGTGGCCCAGACGAGCTCAGACGCGTGTGTTTTGATCTTGACTCTCCCGTGTGACAGTCAGTGTGTTTGTGTGTGTGTGTGTGTGTGTGTCTTGTGTCTATGTTTTCACACTCTGTTTTGGATGTGATGAATAACTGCAGGCCCCCGACTCCTGCTTTGTTAATCAGATATCCTTATGGATTTCTTCCTTTCCAGCTAAGGCAGTTCCTCTCCACAAGATTGCATTTCCCTTCAGAGGCCAGATTGCCAGCAGTGCACTATGTGTGTACATACGTGCATGTGTGTGGTTCTGCATGTTTGAGTTTGTGTACAACTGGATCGATGCTACTTTCTCCGTGGACAAATGCTAAGTAATTGCAAAACATGCAGATTTCCCATTGATCCCACGGGCTTCCTACAGCTGTCAAAAACCTAAACTCTAGAGATTAATACAACTGCATCCCTACTCTGGATGCAGCACAACACTTAACTCCATATGAATCATATTGATGAATGAGCACCCGTGGTAAACGTGCTGGAGTTATCCACTTTAAATGGCACCCACCGCCACTACCTCCAGAGCATTTACGCATTATTAAAACATGTTGATGGGACAATCCTTTACAACAAACAAACTACAGCTCCTTTATTAAAGCCATGCAAATTTGATTTATGGATGATTATTCCAATTATAACCTAAAAAGACCTGGCGATGCGCACAATAATTTCCCAAAGTGCCGTTAAACTGAACCAAAGCCGGCCATTTATTAACTATTCAAAACAAGTAGAAGTCCTTGATATTTCCAGTTTTAATGAGCCACAATTATTATACAGTGTCACGTTTTAAAGGTAAACTTTGCATTTTGAGTGCACTTCAAGACCCTTCTCCCTCCCTCCCTCCCTCCCTTCCGTCCCTCCGCTCTCCCCCTTTCCCTACTCATTTGCGTCACTGTATTAATGCCCAAGCTTCAGCCAGAGGGTTTATTGTTTTCCATGGGACTTAATTCCTCTTGAAGTAATTACCTGCTATCAGACTTTGCCTTCTCTGATTGAGCTAATCGCTAACATCACCCTGGGCTCCTGGGTTTAATTGCTGAGTTTAAGAAAGTGTGTTGCTCGATATTTTTTTTTACCTCAATGCGGGTCGCCAAACAACTGCATTTTTTTATTAGTGAGCCATTTAACAATGATCGCTACTGGACATTATTTATGATTTCCGTGAGCTTAGGGAGGACGACGATTCCCTGGGAGGAAAAATAATGTGCGGTTTTGATTGCTTTTTAATGAAAGACATTTGCCTGGGGTAGTTTGTCACTACTGAGGGAATCAGCTGTTGGCCGGGTTACAAAGAGAAGGGAGGAGAGGCTGCAGCAGACACCCTTAGAGGCAGATGGGAAGAACGAGTGAACGTAAAAGGCAACGTCAGCGCAGTGTGCCCACTGTAGATTATGTGGCGTTCAATATCCTTTGCAAAAAGTCCAAATAAATGGTTTAACATTAGGTCGGGAGACACAATCCAACAGAACTGCACAGACGAGGGTTTTATGAAGATGGGTATGAAATCAGAAGATTCAGAATGAACTTCAAAAAGATGACAGGTGCAGTGCCTTGAAAATCCATAGACTGAATGCACGACACAATTCCAGACATTATTCAGGCCTAGGCTCTCCTCTCCACGAGCGCTCGCATTGTTTCGCCTCGATCTCTCCCTCGCGCGCCCCTTTTATGCCTCTTCAGAGGCGGGTTCCCAAATAAGCAAGGACGAATGGGATTGAATTGGAAGTGAGCCAGGGCACCGAGAGAGTGTGCGAGACTCAAAGTCCTTTCTCATGTCTCCCAATCGTGTAATTGTTTGGAGTCTTTTTTTTTTACACACCGGTCGACATTGATGTCTGAATCGCTCGAGATCGTTAAACCCAAAGTCCGTGCTCGTTGGCCAAGGAAAGAGCTTGAACGGGGCGTCTGCAAGGACTCGTGAGGCGGTGCTCACCTGGAGATGTGTCTGTCATTCATTGCCTGTCCATGTTTCCCACAGAGCTAGATTCAGCCATGTGAGCCTGGTCAAAGTCACTGGCACAGCCTCCTGTCCCCCTCATCAATTGTTTGTTAAAAACAGGTCCACCGCTGTTGCCACTATACTAGCCAAGGCGTGAGGTGAAGGTCAGAGAAATACCTTGAACGGTAAATGGGTAAACAGTCGAATCAAAAATAAAAGCAGAAGGAAATAATGCAGGACAGTAACGATACATTTACATTTCAGTCATGTATGTTACAGTGAGTAAAGATCAACAATACCAATAGAAATGTTAAGGAATTCTACATTTTCTGGAACATAAACAGAAAGTTGATATTATTTTATATATATTGCAAACACGCCAGCATTATAGAAATCTCCTCTCAAGGTCTCCCAGCCAAAGCCTGAGTCGGTTCAATGGAAGAATACTAAACTCATTAAAATTCCCACCACAGCACACGGTAGACCTTCAAATAGGGAGCGAGAAAAAAATGCACTTGGTGTGAACCAAGTCTAAGAGGTCCTCCAGATAACCTCTAACTGGAGATGGCCTGCATGCAGCTCAATATGAACCCACAAACAAGACCTCATCAGTGGCCAGAAACTCCTGGCCTCCTCACACTGCCCGGCTGCTCACTGTCACCTGGAAGTGAACTTCACAGCAGGCAGAAAAGGTCGTCTGCCGAGTTTGTCACCTCATCATGAAAATAATCTCTTATTGGTAATTTCTTTCTTCCACACACTCTCTTTGTCTCTCTCTCTCTCTCTCTCTCTCTCTCTCTCTCTCTCTCTCTCTCTCTCTCGCTTGCATTCAAAAGGAAAGGAAACGGTTGGAAGTGTTTTTAGTATTTTTCTCTCCACTAAATCGAGATAATTTGTTTTTGACCTGTGCAGCCTGTAGTTAGACTTTAGAGGGAGAGCAGCACCGACTCAAACTCACCACAACTTGCTTTTTGTACATTGTGTAAGAAGCACTTTAACATTGTGCATAGCGGTATAAGGTGAGATCTTGTGTTAAGAATGGAGGACAAAGATTTTGAAAACCACTGCCAAGCCAACAATGTCTTATCAATGGGTTTTGGCCGTTTGGATTCAACAAAAAGAGCTGAGTGCTTTATGCCTATTTTTTATAATAGGACCCAATTTAGCCTTTGTTGTGTATGACCTTCTCACATCATTGTTCAAGTGTAGGTTTCCTGGTGTTGAAGCAGTAAAACTAAAACTACTTATTAAAGCAGGTAAATGGCTGGAGGCTAAGCTGGTGGATAATATGAGCAACTTGACCGCACTTTAGCGTGAGCACGGATGGATCTGCTGATTGTGGAAGTATATAGTTGGCGACTGTATCCACTGTTGATAAAATATTTAAAGTGCCATGTATTCCCGTAATGCCAGAATCATCTATGGGCATAAATATATTCCATCTCCTGGATTGAAAAAAAAAAGGATCTCCTGCTTGAAAAACAACTGTTTTAGCTCAATGCATCTGTGATGTAAAATAGTAAAATAGTCTTGCAGCACATTTGTTGGACAGCAATACAGACACTTTCATCAGCAAGTGCACGTGTCACTTTGCTGCCTAGAAAGCGAGCAGAAGACTGGACGCATCTCGAGAACATATGCTATTGTACATTTTCTACCACGTGAAGATCAGTTATTAAAGAACCCAAAGGACTCACACAGATTCAAGAAGCATGTGGTCTGGCTCCTTAGACCCTACTGAACCCCTTAGGTAAATGTGTCCCCAGACTGCTGGATCATTGGGAAGCAGTTATGATGTTCCTCCAGAAATACAGCAAGGTGTCTAAGCCTACAAAACGTAGTCATGAAGGCAAAGAAGATGAAGCGGACAGCCAGCGTCTTCACACAGTTTGCAGTAGAAAAACAAAATCCCATCCGCATCACATCAAAGGAACTGATCTGGTAATGTGTTTCTTTCACCAACAAAGACAAATTGAATGCGTGAACTTGACGTAGACAAAACTATATTTGCAAAAATATATATATATATATATACATATATATAATGAATTACCCATATACGTAATCCACCCAAACACATTTATATACAGTACATATGTGTTTGGGTGGATTAAGTATATTATGGGTAATTTGTTCCAGTGTTTGATCACTTTGAAACTCTAATCCCTAACAGCTCCACACACAGCATTAGGCAGGGCTTTGCCTCGTAACCACCATGTCAAATTACTCACACTCCAATCCTGTTCTTTTTTACATGGCATTGACAACTTTTACACGCAACAGTAATCCATAGATTCACTTGCCTATCCATATCCAAATTAATCAAAAGTACTTTAGAATTAATAATATGTAGAGTGATGGTAATACGTTGCACTTAATTTATTGATATTTATTTATTATATTATGTATTTAACAGAAACAAATCTGCGATGCTATAAATCCACCTAGAGGGTTGATGTTGACGCCATCTGGTTGAAGGAGGCCACTCTCACTTAGATTTGTTTTTCATTTGGTAAGAAACGATTAGATTTTCTGTGAAAATACTATTCTGTGCAGTCCAATCAAACATTTGGAGAGCAAAAGAAAAACCAGCACATTGCAGGTGTTGCGTCACATGGTTGGACAGTGGATTGTATTTTATTTTGCCTGTGTTCAAGACTGTGTGAAGGCCAATGCCTTTAATGAAATATTCTGAAAGTTCAACTGTAGATGGTTTCTAGGCAGCTTGAGGGCATGTCTTTTCTCTCAATCGACAGGCATGCCTGTCTCAAGGTCCACAATCGAGCAATCCTTTGTTCTTATGGGAGAGAGAGACAGGCATGAAAACAGAGCGAGGGCTATGTATTTCTTTGTCAACACGGCAGAAGTAGAGGGTAGAAAAGCTGAGCTATAACTTCAGTCAAGCTTTGTCGCACAGTACTCACACACACACAAAGCCATTAGGCAATAGAAAAATAAATATTAAAAAAAAATCATTGTGGCACCTGGCATTATGACTGTGAAAATAAAAGTATTATTTTCATACTGAAATCGGGTCTGCTTGAGCAAGCCTCCATCAAAGCATCAACACCAATCGACCATTTATTTTTGAGCAATGGAAACTATTTATTTTTGTTCTCAGATCTGTTACAAAGTAAGTTGGAGAGTGGATATGATTGCATTCGTCTATCTATATGAATTGATAATGATCTACTCATAAGATCAACATGAGTCATCATCTCAAAAACACACCCCTGCTGCCATAGTAACCAGACTTGGACAGGAAGGGCAGCCGCCCAGTCTTGAGCCTGTGCTGCTGGAGGACACTCTATATGCACCTCCATTTAAAAGACTAGAATTCTTTTAGAACAATCTGCATACCTTACATGAGTGTTTGTTGGGTGCTTGTGTGTGTGACAGTAAACACCAATTCAATGCCTCAAATCCTGTGTAAAGAATACACCATCTTCTGCTTTAATACATTGCAGAGAGCTGACCGGGATGCCAGTTTTTTGTCGGTCCTCATTCCTCAGTCTCCCGTTTACCACCATCTGTTGCTTCGTCCCATGGAACTCCATTAGCCGCGTCTATCTATTACCAGGGAAAGTGGCCAGAGGGAGGGGAATATCTCTCCACTTAGACTGGGCCTGCCAGCAGGCGTGGCACCGTGGGCCAGCGGGGATAAGGAGCCTGACAAATGGCTGGTGTGAGGAGGGCAGACACAATGCCATAAGTGACCCCAGGGCTCTAATGATCGTTTGGATCAAGCCGACCCAAACTCCCCTCACTCGTTCTTCCACTGTCCTCTGTAACATCTCTACCCCCCCCCCCACCCCCCCTCCTCCTCCTCCTCGCTCTCTCCCTTTTAATGGCCTCTCGTCCATCTTCACTAGTGCGTTTGAGTTGGAGAGGGCCGAGGTTTAATGAATGTGTGCCTGGCTGAAGTACAGTGATGACAACCGACGTCCGGCCACATCGTTCATATCTTTTTTTATTATCGTCGGTCTTTGTTTTGGAGTCTGTAATTTTCCATTCGTCGTCCACGCTCTTTTCACGGCTCCAATTTTGCTTGTGTTTATGTGTGTGTGTGTGTGTGTGTGTGTGTGTGTGTGTGTGTGTGTGTGTGTGTACTGTGTATGCCTAATGACGCCTCCCTAGTCTCCAGAGATGCTGGGCCTGGCCTCAGCGGGAGCTGCCTGCAGGGCATCACTCCACCACCCACCACCCACCCAGCGCTGTGAGGGAGAGGACCGCACCGGCGCTGAGTGCTCACCCTTCACTGAGCCTGACTAACGCGCTCAGAGCCATCGCCACACTAACGCCACGCACAACATGCTGCCGGACAGGTCTATCTGTGTGACTGACACACTAACCGGGTGAATTCATCAATGAGTGAAGGGATGTGTCATGGGCCAGGTACTAGGGAATTACCCAAATGCAGGCAAACAAAAACACTACTAGGATAAAAGGAAAAAGGTAGACTTTTATCAGGCACTCTTTACAGGCAACGGCACACATGAAGGTTGCAATGTCAGGCATTGCAATGAACAAAGGCAGGGACTTAAATAGGAACCAATGAGCAATTAGTCACAAAGGAACATAGGCGCAAACAATAACACAGGATTAGGTAAGGTGAGGGAGGGTAGACGCTCCCAGGACTCGTCCACGGTACTGAAGGTCTTCAGGGAATAGAGGAGGCACCCAGTCCTTGTCCATGGTCCTGACAAGCTAATGAGTTGACAAATTAATTGGTGATTAGGGGGTTAGTGAGTGTACAATTTAGACGGATGATTGTATTGATTATAAAGATGATCAGTTGGTTAGAAGTATGGATAGATGGATAGAGGTATGGATGAATTGATGGATGGATAGATGGACGGATGAAAGAATTACACATGAGGGGGAAGGGTGGGGGAAGCTGAGAGAGAGAGACGGTACAGATAAACTATTGTCTTACAAAATAGTTTACCACCAAGTTCAAAGCTGTGTCTGTGTCCCTACCTGATATCAACGAGACGTCTCCGGCTAGTCACACGGGGTGCCAAATGTCATTGGTTTGAATGGTGTTCCCAGTCCTGGTGGAGCGTCTGTCTGCCCGCTGCCTCAAATTAGCAGCGATGACAGTGGTTCCTGTCTTTAACTGTCAAATAGACTGCTGCTCAAAAACAAATGGCAGGTGTATGTGTTGTGTGTGTGTGCGTGTGTGTGTGTGTGTGTGTGTGTGTGTGTGTGTGTGTGTGTGTATGCGTGTGTCAGAGAATGACAGAAGCAGAGCTCGCCGTGTGCACACAAGTGTGTGTTGTGGT
>JAVQIZ010221804.1:0-14118 GCA_036023535.2 Galaxias brevipinnis | reverse complement strand
CTGTCAGACAGCTTTCAACGCCACAAAAGCCTTGTTATGTAATGCCCCTGTCCTGGCTGCTCCTCGTTTTGATAGGCAGTTCACGTTACAGGTGGATGCCAGTGGTGTGGGAGCTGGCGAGGTTTGTTTTGTTTTTAAAAAAAAAAATCAAGTTAAACTTATTCTAGATCCTAGAGATACGTTTTGATGCTATAATATGTAGCCTAGTGCTAAATATTGTAGTAATTGTAATGTAGGCCTACATCGCTAGGCAGTTACATTTTCCCCCCCACTCAATGGTCATTAGCCTGAGAGAGGAAGACCAAAGGTAGGCTATGTTTTCATAAATTGCATGTGTGGTAGGGGCAGGTTGTAAACATTGAATTGTAGTTTTTAGCTAACTCATATTGCTTATAAATATACATATTGAGGAGGTTCTAGAATCATTGTATCCTCATTAACCCTTTCCAGCATGAGCCCAAAAGTTACGAAATTAAAGCGTGCCGGCTGGATAGGGTTGAAAACCCGAATATGTCGTTGAAGGCCAAGGTGGAGCACTCATTTCAAAAGGTTAAACAAAAATTATTCCAACGGTAGTTCGGCTAACTACTTACCAGTGACCACAATCATGCTCTTGCATTAGTTTGTGGCACGCAGTTATTATAAAATGTTGATCTATTTGATTAATGTGGCTAGTTTGAGTCATCAATGGTCTTGTATCTCGTAGCAGTTGCGTATTAAGAAACATGGGGACATTAGTCATTTGGCGTACATTGTGTGTCAGGGATATCAAGTGATCCAATTCTTCCGAGCAACAGACTGCAGACGACAATGTCAGAAGTAAGCGGCCAAAATAAGTGGCCAGTACGGGGATCGAACCCGCGACCTTGGCGTTATTAGCACCACGCTCTAACCAACTGAGCTAACCGGCCCTGAAGTTTTGTTGAGCAGAACATGTGCCCTAATACAAGAGTGCACAACATGGATAGATACTGTATGGCGAAGGCCAGCCGAAAGTAGGTGTAAATGAACTTCTATGTCCTTAAAATACCCTTTAATCTTTTGCTCCACCGACTATACATACAAGGCATATTATGAAACGATAAAGAAAAAGTCACGTTTTATTTAAAAACCTGAATCCCTCCAATTATAAAGTGAATTTCTTTCTACATGTGATGTGGCTCGTTGGTCTAGGGGTATGATTCTCGCTTTGGGTGCGAGAGGTCCCGGGTTCAAATCCCGGACGAGCCCGCTTCTTTTTGCCGTAATGTCACTATTTTAAGATTCTATAAGGCTTCATAAATTCCTATCAAAGGTTTTTACCCAGAACTGTAACTACACACGCAAAATCAAGAGATTTCAGATGAACATACTAATGCCCTGCTACTGTGGCTATTAGCCTAACTTTGTTTAACACGAAGTACTTTATATTTATAAAAACAATTGTGTTCTCATATTCACACTGTATGTCGGACCTACACGACATGGGTTCTGAATAGAATAAAGTGCATACATGTGTCCTTCATTTGAAAATGAAATGTCGTATTAGTTATGAACACCGAGCGTTGGTGGTATAGTGGTGAGCATAGCTGCCTTCCAAGCAGTTGACCCGGGTTCGATTCCCGGCCAACGCAGATTCCTTTTCTGCTTTGCGATAGTATTAATGCAAGTAAGGGCTTAATTATCGATAGGGCACTTATATTTTAAGGTTCAGTCGTACCAAATTCCCATGGAATATAATATATTATATCTAGCTATATTTTGCATTTATTGACGATAGACGATTAAATAAGCCGCCACTCACAGACAGTGGTACAGTAGAAGAGCCTAGCCGATCAGAACTTTTCCTTAGAACTTCAATGCAAGTTCAACACTGGACAAACCCTATTCTGTATATCAATTATCTTGTTAATAGGCCTACATTCAGGATGTATTTTGCTGAAATGTCTGCATTTTAAATGCAAGTAATACTTTTAAATAATATATAATGTAACCTCTTTTTATTTGGTAGACCTAGAAGTGAGTTTAAAAAATAAAAAAGCGTTTCTAAATGTACCTTTTGACATGGGCACTTATTTATCTATTTGCCCATTTTTGTTTAACAGGAAATGGTTTTTAGTTTTTTTTAAGAATCCTGCACCTTTCATTGTGCAGTTTATAGTGAAACATTCACAGTCTTCTAAAGCCTTCATATGCGTGTCTGCCTGAAAAGTAACACTTCTTAACAAAGCTTAGAGGCATAATCGTGACATAATTAAGATAATTTTCCAAAGACAGCTGCTGGGTAGAAAAGCAATTTTCACGCCTTCTAATCGACCATGGCTGTCAGATTAAGATACAGGATACAGACGTGATTTTAGGGAAAAATATTCTCTTCCTCTGAAGAGTTGGATCTAGGTGGTGGGCACTGGAGGCCTCGGATAGACTTTGTCTTGTTGAGATGTTCAGGAAGTGGAAAGATCATTCGAGTACTAGGATTTTTCCCCCTTCACTTAAAGGTGCAGTATGTAGTTCTAGAGAATTGGGGAAAAATGGCAAGAATTTGAATCACAATGCTCAAAAAGGTCAACCTTCTGAGTCTTTGGTCCCTCCTATCCCTCAATGGCCCATCCCACACATGCCCGTGCGTGCTCTGACTTGACTTCATGAGCCTGAGCAAGGCAGTGTTTCATGAATCATGTTTATGTTATGCATATTTTTGGTTCTCACCAACAATGCATAAAGCGATGTCTGATTCCGAGGTGAGAAACAAAAGAATCCCTAACGTCTGATCCTAAACGCTCTAAAACTGAGTGGTTTACACCAAAGCAAAGAGCACAGACACACACAAATGACAGTTTCCATATAAAGACATACGGTAAGCTAACGTTAACAGTTACAATTTCATAATTTGATTCCCCTATTAGTATGAACTAGAGCATGACAATCGTTTTTATTTAGCTGCGATTGGCACCATAGCTACTATACGTTGCTGAGTATATCCAACCTATGCATGCAAACGAATAATGCCCTTTTGACATAAATTTGGCGGATATTTCCTGATGTTCTAAAACTGTCTTGGCGATTTGACAAGCCAAGTCTTTTGCGACGACATACAACAACTTCAGCCTCCTTGCAAATACTAGTTCACACCTGTTACTTGTCTGCTATGCGAATTGTAACAACAAGCTTGTTTGGAGGGTGACACTGTAAGCAGGGATTTTACCTAGGAGTGTGCACGTGAGGTGATTGACAGGCAGGCAGCCCTTCATCCTTGCAAAAACTATCCTGATTGGTTGGGATAGGCGGGCGTCCCTAGATGTTTTTAAAGCTGAATACAGGGCCCAGGGTGCTCATATATAGCGCACCTTCTCTCTGAGCATTTGGTTTAATGATATCCTCCAGGAGGTATGTAATAAACGTAAAAAAACAAACAAATGTAATTTATTGCTAGAAATTCAAACTTACATACTGCACCTTTAAATTTGACATCTTAAGCTATCTTATTACAGCTGTGTCTGTTCTCTGTTGATTCCCATGTTGAATCTTAATAGCAGGTCCATTCAAGTAGTATTTGATATCTGTTGTTTTCTTCTGATAACAATTGCTATTTAATGTGACAAATTCTAGTCGTCAACGTGCTTGCTTTATGATCCGGAATTCCGGATACAGTAGCCCACTAACTTACTGTTGGGTGCGTTAAGAGAACGGGAGCATACATTAGCAATAATGATCATATTACTTTTGAAGGTGTCCACTAGATGGGGTTAAAAGACTTAGGAATAGAACCCTTTCTCCCTCTTATCTTCGCCAGAGCCCCCCTTCAGTATTTGTTGTCTGTTGAAGTGATTGGAATGTCTACACATATTTAGTTAGATTTACAGATTTACAGACATAAAGAATCTATCTCCAAAAGGATTTATTTTGACCTGTATTTGTCATGTAAGGATTATGGATGTGGATGTTAGGGTGGCAAAGTTTTTGTTTTGATACCAGTTAAAATTGTTTCTTAGACCTATCATTAAAACAAATACATCTAAAATCAGTTTATTTATATTCATATATTACATATAATTCACAAAACCATTTATAGCTTGAGTTTTAAATATGAACAAATCCAATAACAGTATCCCCACACCACTTAAATATATTGGAGCAAAAATTTCCATATTAAAAAAAGCAATATGTGATTCATTTGGACCTTTCACAAATTTTCATATCCTGTTTTCCATGAGACAGCCATGAGCCTGTTTCTCTGGGTCAATTTGGATTTCTCTGACCAGAAAATGCATGGACGAGGCCGAATATGGCAGAGCCAGGCATTGCAGAGAAGAAGGGGGGGAAAGGCCACATATTCACACACATACGCACGCACGCACGCACGCACACACACGCACACTAAAAAAAGAAGCGAAAGCCAAATACAGTGTCCCACCAAACACACAGAAAGGCAATTTCGAATGGTTGCAAAATTAATGCTGAACCCCCACCCACCCACACAAACACACACACACACACACACACACACCACTCCAAACTGAAATGACTCTTGGTAAAATAGCCCACCACCTTGAGAAAGTTGCCATGGTAATTCTGTACCAGAAACACTTGTCCAATAATCATTGTTGAATGGTGCTAACATTTTCCATGGAGGCTGTTCGGTGTGTTCTTAATGGAACTGTCTGTACTGCACCACCAAATCATACTCAAAATATTGTAGTGTCAGCTAATAATCTGAAATCTTTGAAAATCGCAATATTGAAATCAAGTCAGTGTGTGTGTGTGTGTGTGTGTGTGTGTGTGTGTGTGTGTGTCTGTACCCCACACTAAACTCATGGTAAGTGGTCAGACAATGACTGCTGGAAAGCGGATTTGGTGAGACGGTCCAGCTCAGTGACATCGTCTGAACTACACCCTTCACAACTCTCCGTGCCTCAGCGACATCCCTTTACTATGTCCTGTCAAACAGAGCATTCTTGCCTTTAGTTCACCTTAAGTGTCTAGACAGTGGTTTTCTTGCTCCGTCGGTTCCCTTGGACGGAGGCCAAATCTCCACTCTTGGAGGTGATAAGAGTCTTATCTTGCTGTTAGAGGGGCTAGATACTGATGCAGAGCTCAGAGTGTCACTCAGGTGGGAGCAAGGGGTACCTCTGAGAGAAGTTGGGACATGTGCGTACCACACTGACAAGAAAACAGAGCCGTGAATATTTAAAATGAAAAGAAAGGGTGCTGTTCATTCGGAAATTCTTATGTAGCTTTTAGTTCACTGCATCTAAAACCACACGGCTGTAACACTAACTACTCAGCTGTTACTTTGGCACTGGTATTCAAGGTTAAGTCTTGTAGCTGAACGAGAGGGAAGAAACGTAAACATGTTTTTTTAGCTGCCTCTTCAGTATCTTGTGGTTGTTAGTTATTTCTTGACAGTTCTTGTGCACAATTCCCCTAAATAGTTTTTTGTTTTGTTTTGGCATCCGAAAATACCCAAGGGCAAGTGAAGGTAGTAAGGAAACAAATGGGATGGAAAACTTTCAAAGTTGTGAACCGTACAAAATATCCGTGGAACAATGCAAACAACCGCTCTCAAAGCAAGCTTTTTTTCCCCCCGCTATTCCAGTGAGAAAATTTGAGATTGAGGTCACCTATTGAGGTAAGCTCAACAGCACCTATATTTCTCGCCACAAAGGGTGTAAGGGGTGATACAACGTCTATTCAAACCATTTATCGCTTTATGCATGTCTTCCCCAGACATTGTCTGTTCTGAAAACTCCAAGGTCCCTGAAGTAAAAACCAATCCATCAATTGTGCCGTGGTCCTTGTTCGATGTCCATTGTGGCTTTATTCCCCAGCCAGGTAACACAAGAATGCCCCTTTTATTCTGAGCATAGTTGATCCACAATATTGGCAACTGGTCCTTAATTCCTCTCTATACGAGGTAACTCTTCAGCGCAAAGTAATTCAGACTCTTTTCTCTCCTTTCTGAATAGAGGGCTTGTGTTGTGAAATGAAAGGGATTCAATAGATGTGGTTGATTTATTCAAGGGAATAGCATCAAGACTATAGACTGAGAAGCGTGGCTGTATTACTTTCTGAAGGACACTATTTTGCACGATGCAAGCCATATTTTACAGCAGCTTCAATGAATGCTAAGAAAGTGTAAGGAAGTGTAGAAGTTCAGTTGAGCTAAAGTTTGGTTGGGTGTATTATTAAAAATAAAAATAACATGGAAAGAAAAACAGGTGATATTATTCAGCCTCAGTTTGTTTTCGTTTGATATTTACTTTTCAATAATGCTACTGTAAAGTTTCTCTAGTCTATATTTAAAAACGATTTTATGGTTTATGTAGTGTATAGCTTAATACTTTTCCTGCCTATTGCATCTCAATGCTACACCATTTTTATATTTTGTGTCATGTATGTTGTATGTCTAATCATTCTGTTTTGATGTTTCAGTTGGCTTGACATTTTGTGGCTGGAACCTGTCAAGCCCTGTCTTGATTTAAGGGAAGCATCAGGCAGACATATGTCCTTTCTGCTTTTGTATTGGTCGTTTTTTATATATATATATATCTGGGGTTGAGAAATATAATTTTTATCTCACTTCATTCAAAATGACAGTTCTTCAAAATCGCTGCACACCAAGGGATATTCATTACTTTTTGTGGAGCCGCCTGGGTTGCCCGTCAACTTTTCATCTCCCTTCATCTCTCATCTATTTCACTCTCTCAGAAAGCCCAGGGTTTTTATTTTCTTCTCCTGATGCTTTTCCCTGCTTTACTTTGCTATGACCTTCTTGCTTAAATTGCTTGGCTTGTGTTATTCAGTTTGAGCTTTACAGAGAGTAATATTTCTCCATGGGTTTTCCCACACTCTTAGGTACCCAATAACTCGTGCTGATAAACACCAGAACATTGTGTCTTCTGGTTTCCTCAATCCTGGCGGCTTAGGGGATGTGTGATGGTTTGCAGCAGTCTTCAGAAATGAACATGTTCAGGCAACAAATGTAGCACATGTCTTGTGTTAAGCCAGATTTCTGTGGTCAACGGGTTGTTTGTTGCCTGTGGCTTATATGCTCAAAGGGTGGAACATTGTAAGGCTAGCTTTTGGATGTGATTAGACTACAGAGCCTCCCAAACAATGGCAATAAGAACATATAGATAACTATTATATAATTAGTTCCCGATACATTGAGCTGATAGCATAGCTTAAAATGTAATTTATCAGAAAGCCATATGCATAACTAGCCAGCCTAGCTTTAAGAAAACCTGGAAACACAAAGTGTGTGTGTGTGTGTGTGTGTTCGTGTTCGTGTTCGTGTTCATGTTTTGAAGTCGGATGCATTTCTCCAGTCTACCTGTTCCGGAGTAGCTAGTGGGATATTAGGCTACATAAGAGGCACTGGGATTGGTATGGTTGTAACACTCAAGTTTAGACTACAACACATGACACCGAGACCTTTCACTGGATTTGTGCTACGGCACAAAACGTATAAAAGGAAGTGCACAAATTGTAAAAAGTAGACCTTAATTCAAATGTTCCTCCCTGTTACTAGCAAAAGGGCTTTTGAAATTGTCACACTCATTTTTGGGATATAATGACGTCTGGGTTGCTTCCTGGTCCATTGTCAACCCACAAGACTGGTTGTATCCATTTGGAACCTCTAAAATACTTGGGACGGCTTTAATCTTTCTTCATTATTTCCCCATTATTGATAAATGTGCTGGTAATACCTCCTCCCTCTTCTTATAAATGAAACTCTTTGACTCTTTCTCCATCCCTCATTTTCAGCTCCTGCTGCACCTTTCACCTCCTTTCATCTCTTCCTGGAGGACAAACAAGAAAGTGAGCTGGTGACAAAATGAATTTCACTTTGAGATAGAAGGATAATTGAGTTGGTAAACACCAGGGTCAGAAGGAGCATTGTCAGAGCTTGTTAAGAGACACTTGGGTCTCATTTTAGCATGCATATTACCATATTATTTTGTTGTTATTTTTCTGGTAAAAAATTGGTCAAGTGTATAGGCTGCCTAGCAACAAACAAAGTGGTTTTGTGGGAAGGATCAATAGAACAGTCAAGGACATTAAGACCTGTCTGCCACCTGTACACAACAATTTGTCTTGTGAGATTCTGAGCTCTGTCACCTCTTGCCATTTTTCATGAAGGTAATTGAAACAGTTGTTTTATGTCTAACGTGGCTCTTGATAGCTGTACAAGGACCATTTATAGCTTATCTAACATAGTTGACCTTTTTATTATTTTTTTTCCTGTAGTTTTTTGGTCAAGTAATGGTCAAGTAGGCCTATTAAAATGGGAAGCACATAATTATTGTAAGTAATCACTCTAGACCAGAATTCGTTATTGGACTTTTTGGTTTTGCTTTACAATATGTCTGTAGGGGAGAGTGGGGTAAATTGAGCCAGTTTTCACTTGAGGCATCTTTAAAGTGAGGGCATGACAGTAAAGTCTCCAACTAAACGATGTACATATATGTCAGGATGTGGTGCATCCCTGGTGATAACTTTGGATCTAAAATAAACCGTTTTCAAAATATGAGGGGTAAGTTGAGCCACATGGGGATAAATTGTGCCATTGATTATGTTACATTAAAACTGAACATGTTCACCTAATATAGGCCTAATGCTATATCAAAGCAAGACAAATGCAACACCAAATGTTTACAACTTCAAATGCCAATTTTCTTCAAGGTCTATTTAAAATTTTCAGAACAAAATCAAGTGAAAAAAAAAAATTAAGAATATCAACTGCAATTCTCATCACAGAACTGGGCTACTTCTACTTCGTATTTGGTTTGACCCTTTCAGAACCATTTTCTTCTCTTTTTCAGTCTATTTCTGTTCTTGCCTCAAATTACCCCGTCCCTGACATTTTAACAAACTTGTATCATCCAACTGTTTAAAGCTAACATCCTGCTAACAGTATAGTCTCATATTGTAGCTTCATAAAGCACTAACACATGTGAGATTTTTACAAACCTTTCTGTAATTGTTCAGGCACAAGAATCATGACTCCTTGAACATAAGAAAATCATTTTGAACGGCAAAAAACAGTTTTTTTAACGTAACTGAGCGTACCACTTATCTATTCCATAGGCCTCTCTCCATCACAGGCTGAGTAAAAAAGATGAATCTTCAAAAATGAGTGGTCACATGACAAAGTTTGTCAATAGTTTCCTAGAAACAAAGGGTGGTTCAACTTCCCCACATGCTCAACTTACCCTGCTCTCCCCTACTTTGTAACAATGCAAGGCCTTGACAGAGTTCAGGCGCATTTCAGACAACAGGGATTCTCTGCATCACACCAATCACCAATTAATGCTCATTAGTGTAACGTGTATTTTTTTTAAAATTTTTTATCACCCTTTTACTCACAACATTGGCTCCTACTACTGGTACTGAATGTGCTATTATGTTAAACGCATTCAAATTGTTAGACATGTTTGAAAGTTTCCTGACTGAAATGAGACTAGAATTTGATGGAAACCGACGGCTTGGACACCATTGAAGAGTAGAACTTCCTGTAAAGTGATAGTTTGAGACAGTATTGTACTAAATTCATCAATTCAAGAATTTCGTAAATCTAAACACGAATTAACTATCCTGTGGATGTGGGCCTATATTTAAATTTGTCTGATACAGCAGAACTGTATAAACTGTTCTTGGGATTTGTATACATTTAAGCAGTGCATAAGCCAAGCCCAAGGAAACTAAATGTTGACGATTCGGTCCAAAAACTATCCACGAGAGAGGAGCATGTCAATCCAAGTCTACTTGGGAACTTCCATTGTGAATAGAACATGAAGATAAAAATGAGTAAAACGGCAACAAAAATGAAAGATGAAGTGAGGCAAGAGGAAGGAAGAAGAAAAACTGTTTCTTTTTTTTTCTATTCTTTTTTGGATTAAGCTTGCATTAGCAAAAAAATTAGAAAAAAAAGAAGAAGAATCTGAATTCGCGGGTCCTAATCTTTCGCTCCAAGCACCGCACCGCTAAGCTCTGGTTTGGGCTGACAGGTCCCCCACCTGGACAAGCATGGACAATGTCTCTGCGATGTCTCGTTTCTGCAGGAACAGTGCAGCACAGGCGGCTAATCACGTCCGGAACCAAAGGCACCTGCCCTATCTGCCTCTACATTCGACGGGGAATCTTTAAAGAGGCTAAACCTTACTTTCATGCTTGTCTTTTATTCACGGTAAGTGCTTATCAAAACCAAGCTGTTGCCACTGCCCCATCTTCCCTCCCACAAGCTCTGAGAATGCTTGACGTAAGTACAGCCAATCTCGGTAAATACGAATCTCTCCTTACTGGCACTGCTGGCATATTATGCCCCTGAGGGAACATTCTTTTCATAATATCATAAGCTGCTTAGTGGTGTGCTTCTATTTAAGGCATACATATTAATAGCTATAAGGAAATCATATTTGAACTGTTCCCTGCAATCAATGTCTTTGGGATTGCTGTTATACTTTGTATAAGAAGGTGCTAATAATTTAAGGGCACTTACACTGGGCGATCTAATCCTTTTGTATGATAAAGGCTCTTCTTGGCGGGAGAGTGTGCCAGATCACAGGACAAGGTGTTCCAGAAGTGCTGTCCCTCAAATCAAAACCTCTTTTTAGTTCCGTTCCCTTCATACTCAGGAAACTGGTAATGCCCTAAAGAAACGACCTCTCAAATTATCGCGCCATTACAAAACAAAGTGGCAGGGTGTCATTAAAAAACACTTTTGTTCTAACTATTATGTTACATAATTGTTGAGTCATTCTTACTTGTCCTACAATGGTGTCCAAACTACATTTATAATTTTTTAAAGGAAAACTGGGAATGTAATCACTCATTTAGCCTACTATTAATATCTATAAACGACTCATTTGATATAGGTTTGGTCTACTATAATTCCCATAATCTGGGTCAAAATTAAAGCATTGGCAATGGAAAAAGAGGGTATCAGAAAATAAGCTTACACAAGTGTCTAATGGGGTGTTTAAGAAGAAGCAAAGTTTTCTGATGGAAATAAATTCTCTCTCTCGTTCTCTCTCCCTCCCTCTCTTTCTCCCTCTTTCTCTCTCTCTCTTTCTCCCTCTCTCCCTCTTTCTCTCTCTCTCTCTCTCTCTCTGGCCATAAGCAAAAGTAAACTCCCCACTCAGAGATTATTTACTCAGTTCAATTATCCCATACCGACAGATATCATTTACCCGTCCCTGGCACAAAAAGAAGACACTGATTCTGTTTTTCCCTTTTTTTTATCCTCATCGTTTGCAATCGTCGTTTAATTACTTCAGTAAAGCTGTCTCTCCAATTAGGGCAGCAGCATTGGGAAAATAAATGTTCTGATATCAGACTTTTACTTGTTCTCTGTGCAGAACACTTGTCAGAGAGACGTCTTTGATGTATTTTAAATATAGTCCTTAGTCGCTTAAAGAGTTTGACCAACAGCCTTAACTTCTTTGCATGTGGACCATTTACAATGTCTAAGGTTCGAAGTCAAAGAATATAGTCTAATGAAATGTGTACATAATGTTTTGGTGGGCCAAATTATTTAGGCTATAGCCCTTTACACGGCTAACACTTTTTAATATGTTACAAGTTATCCAGAGAGAGCCGAGAATTATGCCCAAAGTGTAGAAATCTGATGGATGCCTTGACTGAAGCCCCCCCCCGACTCCCCCCAGGTTTTTACCTGACAGTGACTTATGGAATCGTTTGATTCCTCTCACCTTGAGTTATGTGAGGAAGTGAATGAAGCAGTACGTCTTTCGACCAGCAGGGGGTGATGCTGGGTCACAGTCGAAAGCCACCAGGCAGTTTGGTGAAACTTGGCGGTGATGCTGGAGCACAGCTTTCTGAGCCCAGATGAGTGCCTCAATTGTGAGGATATGTTCCTCTAAGCCTCTGGTTGACAGCAACACAGTGCACTTATTTAAAGCAATTTCAAACATGTCTTGTCTGACAAGTTTTAAATCCTACTTAACACCCCGTAACAGCCACAAGTTTACTGTCAGAATTAAAGAACAGAATTCTCAAAGGGAGAGAAATTATCACTTTCATTTTGTTCGTCTCCGTTGTGTATAGAGGACATGGCAGGCATGTTTACCTAGGGATGAATATATTATTACCAATTTGCAACACAATGCTTTTCATCCTGGAGAAAGGGCTGTTGAAAAGTTTACCTTATTTTTTTAATTGCTGCCATTATGGATCTAGAAATAAAAGCAACCCTGAACCTCAAAGGATGACTGGGTTTTAGACTTAAAGGGCGCTGTAACATTTTCGGGGAGGAGAAGCCTTTTAGTAGGCTATATTTGATAGTATTTGTAATGGATATAAACCTTTGTGGCGTGCGTTCTTTTTCCCTTTGATTTCTGCACAGAACCAGTATGCAGTGAACTGTGGAAATTTGACTTGCCATTTAACTCACATTAAACAGTATTATCCACTGACCTGGATAAACCTGAACATTTAAAACTTAACATTCTTTTTTATTATTATTATTATTGCTAACCATCATGATAAACTCCTGATATTTCGTGTCTTAATCGTGCCATTGTGTCTGTTGCTGTTAACATACAACAAACAATAAATGGCCAAAAAAACAATCTTTTTTGTCTTTGTTTACATTGAGACACAGGTAACAACAGATCTAGGCTTGTCTCCGCAGTGCCGCATCCTTTTGGCCTCTTTGCAGATTGGCTTCCTCAGGGTCAGATTCCCCATTCTTTTATCAGTCTCCCAAAAGCAAAAACAAATCACCAAAATGTAACAATCTTCCCCACTGTCCCCCTGGCGATTGTATGTGAGGAGGTGAGGTGATAAGCTCACTGCTACGTGTTGTTGCTGTGTGAAAGACACCCTTTATCGGCTCATTCCTCGGACTCTTGCTTAGTCTAGTCCGCTGCAGAAATATGAGGGGAATCTGATAGGAGAATGGCCCCATCTCAACATCAGTGTGAGTGCAAGTCCATGTTTATGCTGCCCGGCCTTGAGCTCTCAGGGGAAAAAAATGTCAATAGAGCTCATTCAGGAAGCAACTAGCAAAAGAAGTGCCTGTTCTGTAAATATATATATATGTGTAATGCAGGTGTAACATTTGAGGCAGTATCACATCTGAATTAAAAGGCAGTTGAAGGCAGCGACTGTCAGAGGTGCTGACTTATTGGCTTTCTGTAAAAGAGAGGGGGAAAAAGTTGAAGGACCCAATGTTCACGAATCTGTCCTCCGGAGCACACATTTACGAATTTGTATCATTGTGCTTTACATGCTCCTTACCTTGAGTGCAAAGTATAATACTTGAGAATGTGGAAATTTGTTTGTGTCAAAGAGAGAATTGTGTGTGTGTGTGTGTGTGTACGAATGTGTGTGTGTGTGTGTGTGTGTGTGTGTGTGTGTGTGTGTGTGTGTGTGTGTGTGTGTGTGTGTGTGTGTGTGAAAGGGTGGGCAAGGCATAGAGAAGGCTCAAGATAGGGAGAGATGGACAGAAAGTGAAGGTTCCATGTGCAGGATAATTGCGGGACTGCTATCGTGGCAGTGAGGCAAGACTCCTCCTTGCATCAGGGCGGAAGAAGAGGCTGCTCTGTAATTACCCCTGTAAGAGAGGTCCTCTCTTAGGTCACCAAGAGGCACGTCGCAAACCCCTCTAGCCTTGAACTACTTGTGTTTGCTCACAAAACACTGATCACCCATTGTGTAAGGCAATGTGCCTACAGACTGCAAATTAAACAAGTAAATAAAACCCCAACCCAAGTCCCCAAGTAAAGGTGGAATAGATTTAATTTTTTGATAGATTTAAAAAATATATATATTTCTCTTCTAGCTGCAGATGCGAGAGAAAAAGGCTAACGTCTGCAATTTAGTACTAAACTAGGATTTTTGTGTTTATTTTTACTTTAAACATAACATAACTATTTTGCCTTGTATTTCCACAGGGGATAACATATCTTTATAGAAGTGTTTTTACGTTTAACGCAAGTTCTGTAATCTAAGGAGTTGCCAAATGTTTAATGTATTTTTGCTTAAAATTTTCTCTCTCTCCAAAAACCTGGTCATTACAACTTCCGCCTATCATCAGGGACCGTCATGTAAAAATAATAAAACAAAACTTCAATATTTATACACTATATTTTGTTTGTATATTCCACATAAATA
>JAVQIZ010221801.1:0-27692 GCA_036023535.2 Galaxias brevipinnis | reverse complement strand
TGTGTATAACAAAATATTTAATTATTATTAATAATAATAATAATAATAATAATAATAATAATAATAATAATAATAATAATAATAATAATAATAATAATAGTCTTTATTTCTTTTAAATCTAAAATACTATTTATTCTATCAACAAACCTGCTGTCCTCAGTAATGGATATCATAGCATTTGGTTGCTTTCCCTGATATAACGTATGTGTCTCAGTTGAATAGGTGCCCCATCATTTTAGGTAAAGCCATACATGCCGTCCGCAATTAACTTTTTTGATTGGGTGGCGAGAAAGGTGTGAGTATTTAATCCCGGGCTGCACATTTGCTAAGAAGCCGAGCCAGGCGTTGATCCAACTGGCAGTCCACCCACTGTCTGTCCCTGCTGGCTCTGGCGAGGAGCACTGTAGCTCTGACCGACAGGTGTGTCTGACACCCTGATAGGGGAACGCTGACCCCTAGCACTGGGTCACCCTCAGTGTCCTTTAATTTGGCAAGAATTGGGAGAACTAAGTATAGTAAACAAACTTCAGACTGTAATAGGTTCGAATCGTTCGATTTTATTAGGAAACAGATGGGTTTGATTTTATTGTATCAACATGGCTGTGATGATCTGCATTTGCATACCAAGCAATTCTGTACTATACTGAACTGTACAACAAACATACAGCCTTGAATTATTTTGCTGACTGAGATACTATACAAAGTTCACTTGTCTACATTGTAGTGTTTGTCGACCTGGGACAAAAAAATCTGTTTGGTAAACACTTTGTTTTCTGTTCTGTAGCTTAAAGACAATACTTTTTATGTAAATTCACAATGAGCCCTATTTCGCAATTAAAGCCATTTATTCAACTTTTTTTTCTTCTTTGAATTCTCTTTCAGAGGGAGGGTGGAGACAGATTGTCGGTGTGCAACAAGCTGTGCTACGCCATTGGCGGGGCGCCCTATCAGATCACCGGGTGTGCTCTGGGCTTCTTTCTGCAAATCTACCTCCTAGATGTGGCTCAGGTAAGTCCAGTGGTCCCGCTCACATTTCTCCACACGGCTTGCCTCTCTTAACCCCTTTGCCGCAATCTCGCCCTGCACATTGAAAAGGCGGTCACTAGAAGTAGTGCCCTGTCCGGGTACCCTGAGAGGACCTCTGCTGAGAGAACATTGAAACGCCTTGCCACTCCGTCCTTTAGCCTGATATGCGGTCCTGTGCAATATGTAGGCATGTTGGTATGTGTCCTCAGCCACGAGACTGTGCGTGTGTGATCCTTCTACAAGGGCACATACAGGACATGGTGCCCTCCGCTAGTGCATGCTCCCAACAAACAGGGCCATTGTCCTGGGCTAAAAAAAGTTATGAAGAGGCGAAAAGAGTTTTTCTTTGTTTCACATAACCCTGTGGGTTGAAACTAACATCAGCGTCCTCAGTGAGACTTAGCCAGCGAAAACACCCAGCGGAGTGGGGGCGACTGTGGGACCAAGTGATTAATTTTAATGGGGTTTGACACTGATCCGGCAGTCAAGGCCAAGATGGCGTGTTAGTCGGGGTCCTCCCAGGGTTGGCTTTGTCCGGGAGCTCAGATCAGTGATGTAGAGTCAATTGAGTGACACAGCATGGAGTACAGTAGGTTCATTCAGCCCCTCCCTGGCTGTCTGTTAGACTTTCCCCCCTAGGCCAACAGAGCGGCTAAATGGCCCACCAAGTTAGTGCAATATGTACACCGTTTCATGGTTGAGACAGTTCTATGAGTAGCTGTACTGGTTTGTGTGACACGTAGTCACATCCCATCTGTTGACACATCCTCTTCTCTGTGTTTCTTCCTCCTCGTCCTCCTTTAGTTGGACCCGTTTTATGCCTCCATCATCTTGTTCGTGGGCCGGGCTTGGGACGCGGTGACAGACCCATGTGTTGGCTTCCTGATCTCTCGCAGCCCATGGACGCGCTTCGGACGCATGCTGCCATGGTAGGTCCAACAGTTCCTTTTAAAGCGTTTAGAGACTTTCAGGAGAATATGAAAACAGTTAGAGTATTACCACCCATATCAGCTGTGATGTTTGATTCTATCCCGTTCATGGGGCAGTTAGCCCCATTGAAACTTGACGTAGTATACAGGGACGTTTCAGATTTCCGTGAGTGAGTGGGTGGAAGGGGGGGGGGGGAGAGGAAACTTCCGCGAAGCAGATAAGTGTGTGTATTTTTTTTCCCGGGGGCGGGGTCTCAAGTCGCGTGACTGCATTTGGATCCTGCTCTGAATGGGGTTGCTAGAGGTCATGCTGATTCAATCCATCCCACTTCCTCATTGCTTAAGCATGTGCGCTCTCACTTGACCTCACAGGCATACCATAAAGATTTGAATATTGCCTCATTTACCTCTGGCATTCAACTTTTTAATGAAGATTTGTTCCATCTTCCATGCCATAATCCCGGGTTTACTGGAGGAAATGTTAAAATCTTTGTTGTTTGGCCGTGTTTCGTGAGGAGAATGTTAACTGGCTCTGCTGCACTTTCCCACAGCATGGCTCCTGGTAAATATATATCTTAGCTGCATGGACAAGCCTTTTTCTCAGGAAGCATGTGAACCTCGCCAGGTTTTCTTCCGTCCAAAATATTTTTTTTCAAGACCGGTTGTATAGGTGTTTTTTTCCTCACTATTTGCTTTATACAGAGGCGTGATTTCTAGCTGCCCGTTGACATGATAACGTTCCTTTAGAAAATATTGACCAGTGCTTTACCCAAGTCCTGACCTGGGTGCTGTCCGTATTCTGTTTCTCTCCTTGTTTGTAGTTAAAACATGGCCCCCTGACCGGAGACACTGATGCTGCAAAGCGTTTTTACTCAAAAGACCGTGGACCCTAGCCAGTGGTCAACCCTTCTCCTCTGTCCCCCTTCCAGTTTTGCGACGCGATGCAATGAGCATAGTCCACACCTTCATAGTTCATGACAATTCATAATCGCCCATGACTCACCTTCTAACGCATACTTCTACAAACCCGTCTTGCAGTTTCGCAGAAAACCGACGTTCCTTACCGGCCTTTCCTCCCAGACAGGTTTGAGGGGTGTCTTGTCAATGGGCCTCTATGAGCTAGGCACAGTACAGGGTGTGAGGGAGGTTATGTAACTGGACTCACAGAGACGGCCTCAGAGACCTTGCTGCACCTAACTGGAAACCTGAGGCACCTTCTGAGGCTAGCGGAGAGAAGGGCCGGTGAATGTTGAGGGGAGGTTGCTAGGGAGCGGTCACCATAGGAAGGGTTAGTATGAACACGTTGCTGACTGGCCGGTGTCGAAGGCCAGCCCGTATATCTTTGCACTGATGTCAAAAGACCGATGGTAGTCATTAGCAAGCTGCAGTAAAACAAATTCGCAGTATCCAGGTTACCATGTGGTAAAGAAAGAGGAAGGCAGCCCTAAGATCACCCCAAGAGCGACAGTCACCCAAGGGTGGACAAAAAGGGAGGCGTTTCCCCACTTGTATCCCAGGCGACACCGTGAGGAATTTGCCCCCTGCTGTCCTCCTTTGGGGGAGAGTGACACCAGGCCTGGAGATCTCAGCTGGTGGTGGCATGATCAGTCCTTATCCGCTGTGGGTTCCCTCCCTGGGGGCCAATTACTGCAGATGTGATGTACATAATTGATTCTTCTTCCTGCAAAGTCATTTCTGTGTTGTTTTTTTTAAACCCCCTCTAGATCCTGAGTGGTTTCAGGGAAAAGACAACGGTTTGCTTTCCACTATTGTGTGGTCCGGGGATGGGAGAGGAAGTAGTAGTTAATGGATTTGTGCATGCAGACGGCTAGATAATGGTAGCCATATTTTACCTATATTATTATTATGAGACCAGAATATCCAGCCAATGTTTAGTTCAACAAGTGGTCCGTGGGTGCTGTCAACAACCGAAGTAAACACAATACAAAATAAAGGTTGTGGCTGGAATTCCAAGGACGGGCAGGATTCAGCTTGATGGGCTGATCATGCCAACTTCTTCAAAGGGGTAATTGCCGCGCTGGGTGTAGAGGGATTAGAAAAGGCTTCCGTCAAACCAACAAGGAAAGGTTGGCCCTGCCTCACAGCAGAGCAAGGACAATGTGAGTAGGAAGAACGCGGTGGGTTCCTGAGTTGCCTAGGGGTTGGGAGGAGCAGATGAGGAAAAAGGGAGAAGGGGGTTTTCTGTGCCTCAGAAGCCAGTGTGTATGTGCAAAAGGTGGGGGGAAGGGTGGTGAGGGAAGCCGGAATGGCTTCTCATTGGTCCAGCCCTCAACACACCACCTGTGTCAGCCAATCGGAGAGCAGCTCCGTTTGTCAACTCTGTAGACTCATAGAATTTTTAAAGGGTGGCTGAGGAATCTGTGAGGTTACTATGAGTCAAGCAGCGTGGAGTTGTGAGAAAGAGATATAGACTGTGCTGTCAGTCTTTTACTTTTGCTGGGAACTTGTAGAGACGTTTGAAAGAAAGAAAATTGAGCTTCTTGGGTTCCTGCTTTAGGCCAAATAACATGGACAAAACCTGTAAAATATTTTATGGAAAACGTCTTTAGTTTTGCTTGGATTATTTCCAAATCACTTATTTTGTTGCTGTTTTCACACAGCAGCCAAACGTTGTGGCACGCTAGTTTATGCTTTGACTTGCCCTGGCTGCTGCACTGGTGAATGTGCTCACACTAACTTGGACTATGGTTTTCTCAACAATACTCACTGGATAGGACTGAAGCTTCTTATTAAAGACATACGAAGTGAATAGTTATTTACACCTACACAAAAGCCTTCACCACCACCTCCATGTCTCCTCTTGTGTGCATACATACGGAAACTATGTCAATATGGCTACCATAACATACACTGCTGTTATCATAATTACGAGGGTCCATAAAACGTCTACCATTCTACACTTTACGGCCTCCCATTATACAAGGTAATCTTCCACTCTCCTCGCTGTATCTCATTCACCTTAGAATGGCTTTTCGGTAGACAGGAAAAGGATCTAACTGTGCAGAAAGGTCGTGACCCCCGCCAGTAGGGCTATTTTAGAGGGCGTTGAAATGTGAGGCTCAGGTTATGTGGTCTTGCATGTGCCGTGGCACATGTACTGTCATGGCAGGGCCTGCCTCTGGAGCAGACCTCCTCATCCGATGGCTGACCGAGTGTCTCTATTTGGGGATGTGTGGCCTGGCAATCACAGGCCTGCCTGGGGCTTCAAACCAGTGGGTTATTTTTTCCTGATTGCCTGAACCGATGCCCAAGTCTTCCGAAACCAAGCGCCACGTCAGGACGGGCATGTGGTCCTGATTGACCCAATTGGTCATGCCACAATGACTTGGAACTAGGCTATATCACAGACTGTCTTCAGGATATTTTGGCATTATGCACCCTTTGAATGAAGACTAGAATCCTTAGTTACTGTATTGAGGTCATTATAAAAGGAGGGGGAGAGCACACTTGTTGGCAAAATGGCCTCTTGGTTATCAGTTTCTATGTTTGGAGACGTGGCATAGAAAATACAGCCACACCTCATTCCCACTGCAATGTGCATTACTTGTTAAGTGTGGTATATGCTTAGGGTGTGTGTGTGTGTATGTGTGATATTGTGTGTTAGCTCACCCTGACACACCCTCTGTCAATCACGTACTCATCCCTCCGCCACCCAAATGCTTTAGGTGGCCAACAAAAGTCTGTCCGTTTCCCAACATCCTGCCCCTAAATGGAGGCAGCAAAATGAAGGAAAAGGTCAGACCAGGGAACAGTCGTGTCCAACATTTCAGTTCTTTCTGTCTTATAGGTGAACAATTCATTCTCTGTCTCTGCATATGTAAGTGTGGCATTGTCAAGTCTGAATAAGTCATAGTTTGTCTGTCTTGGCTGCTTGTCAGTCCAATAAGCTCATGCTTAACCGAACGGTTGTCACAGCTGAGGAGGTAGGGTTTCAAACACAGCATGTTGAGAATCGTTTCATCTCTTCCTGTTGCGTCACAATGTACCATATCATCCGATCTCGCATCATAACATCCTCTTCACAAGCCATGATGCTATTTCCTGCAATGGAAAGCATAAGCTGTGCTCTGCTCTATGCATACGTGAGCCGTGTACACACACCCAAACACACCCCCCTCAGACAGACTCTGACCACTTTCCTCTGATTGGATGGAGTCAGTCATGCCACAGGAAGGGTCTGGCTGAGTCGGGAAATGACATCGGACCTTCCGCAGCTGTTCCTGTAAATCTGCATGAGATCACATTGCATCGCGACTGGACTTAAGCGTGTGTGTGTGTGTTGAACAGAACACTTCTAAGTGGAATTCACTGACACCCCTCTCTCTTCACTGTCGCCAAGGGAACTCATTGTACATCACTAATGGGTGGCTTCCGTAAGGTGAACAAAATTGAGATCCAAGAATGTGGCCTGACAGGAGCTTCCACAGTTCCAGCCTTAATGAATCAGCTAACGTTAAAACACACGTCACGTAGGCTGCATTGCACTCCATTCCCAAAGCGCCACCACACATCAGGTGTCGGTGCTCTAAATATTTTCTCATTCAGTTGGTCCACCAGCATGATGATGGGGCACAGATGAGTCATCAGCTAAACAAAGGAGTGAGCTCCCTGCTGGCCTTCTAATTTGGTTTGGCGAGGGGAGTTAGTTGGCTGGATGGGAGTAACAGTCTCTCCTATGATATGGGGACCCTCTCATTGTGTAACGGCCGGCCCGGTGTTTGTGTACACTGAGGTCGTTGTCCACGTTGCTTTGCCTGCCACGCTGGAGTGTGTTTCCAGTTTTCAGTCACTGACCCATATCTCTCTCTCTCTTATTTTCTTTTCTTCTTCCTCATTTCTCTCTCTAGGATTGTGCTTTCCACTCCGTTTGCCGTTCTGTGCTATTTCCTCATCTGGTACGTTCCCGCGTTCGAAGACGGAAAAGTCATCTGGTACTTGGTGTTTTACTGCCTGTTCCAGACCATGCAGACAGTGAGTCTCTCCCTCTCACACACACACACACACACACACACACACACACACACACACACATCCAGCATGAGTTGATCTTATGATAAAGAGCGGACAAATTGATTATTCAACGCTGGGCAAAATATTCCAACCCCTAAACACTGTTTTATTCAGAGGCTTTGGCAGTCCATCTCATCCTCTTCTTCTCTCTCCCTCTCTCCGTTCCAGTGTTTCCATGTACCTTACTCTGCTCTCACCATGTTCATCAGCTCGGAGCAGAAAGAGAGAGACTCTGCCACTGCGTACAGTAAGTCACACACACCTACCTCACCTTCACCAGAATTCACTGGTTGCTAAAGCATGAGCTGGAAGTCCTCAATCTCTCATTGCTCAGTTTGCAAGATTCAACCACTAACCTCTCCCCTCTCCTCCAATCAGGGATGACTGTGGAGGTTCTGGGTACTGTGATTGGCACGGCTGTCCAGGGGCAGATAGTGGGCATGGCCAACGCCCCCTGTCTCCCAGTTCTGAGCCTCGCTGAACAGCTCAGCAACTCCTCGCTACCGATGGCACCAGAAGTCAATATAACCCACCCTGTCATCTCCCTGGACCATACGGTACACACACACACACACACGTTAACCCATACACACCCTCCCAGCGCATCATGGACTTCGTTCTCTTTACTCTCGTTTATTTTCATAAGGAACATGTAGAACATGGCGGTCAAAGACAGTCTCAGAAAACCATTTCAGCGCACGTGAATTACACACACTTTTTCTCGAACGGCTCAACAGTCTGTCAAAGGAAACTCTTATCCGCCTTCGTCTGAAACTAACTGTCATCTATCCCCTCTCCACCGAACAGAAAACGGCCTACATGATCGCATCGGGTGCCATCTGTGCCATCTACGTGCTCTGTGCCCTCGTGCTGTTCTTTGGAGTGAGGGAAAAGCCAGGTAATTACACCAGCATCTACAGAAAAGCCCTGGTTCCTTGCAAGTGGCCCCCCCAGTGGACTCATCGTAAATCCGTCAGGCTCCGTACCGCGTCACACACACACACACACACACACACACACACACACACTAAGCCTCGACGTCATTGACTCCTGTGCTGTGGTCCGGTCCTGAGGCGATCCTCTGTCACTGTCCCTCCAGCGCCCCCTCCCTGCTTGACAATGGGCTGACTGAGCTCGCTGGCTTAGCGCACCATTCAGAGTCTCATGCGTTGGCAAAGGGGCTTTAACAGTTGAACACACGCCATGGCCCTAGAATAGAGATGGTGAGACATGACGTCACTAGGTCAAGAGAATATCACACAAGTGAAGAATCCCTCCGATTTATGAATCTCAGATGCTTGGTCAGGGTTAGTAATGTGTGTTGTGTTGAATCAGCTGGGATATGCGTCACTTGGTGAAAAGTTGGCTTCGTAACCATAGCGTGTTTTTTTTTCTCCTTTTTTCTCCTCTGTCTCTCTTTTCTCCCTCTGTCCAGACTCCAGCCGTCCCAGGTCGGAGCCCATGTCCTTCTTCCAGGGCATCCGCATGGTGATGGGACACGGACCCTACGCCAAACTGGTCATGGGCTTCCTCTTCACCTCGCTGGCGTTTATGGTGAGTGTCCCGCAAACGGCCACACGTTCGCTCACTCGGTCCTAATGTCCGTGGCGTTCAGGAGGCTTAGGTTCTGGCCCTTATGAACACCGTGACTTCAACGAGAGGCTCAATGCAACTACAGTATATAAGCCTTCACTTGGGACAGGCTGTCTGCCACTCCTCCACGTGCGTGTGTGTGTGTGTGCAGTGTGTGTTTATTTTCGTGGTTTATAGGTTAAGCCACTTCTCGTGTAAAATGTTTAAAAATAACGAGCCCTTACAAATCCGCTCTCTCTCAGCCACGGTTAAATTGGCGCCTTGCTCGCTTGGGCTGAGGTGTGTGTCAACATGAGGTTTACTAAGCACGTCTCTGTCTCCTCTCTCCCTCTCTCCCTCTCTCTCCCTGCAGCTCCTGGAGGGCAACTTCGCCCTGTTCTGCAGCTACACGCTGGGCTTCAGAAACGACTTCCAGAACATTCTCCTGGTCATCATGGTGAGCACACACACACACACACACACACCTCCAGACAGATAGGCTACACTCGTTGTTTTCCCAGGACTGGCCGATCCTTTGTCCACAAAGGTAACCCTGACCGGGCTAGTGTCGTGGAAACAGTTGGCCGATTAGCGCCAGGACAGACACAAAATATCTCTTTCCCTCCGTGTGAGAGAACATAAATAGTGTCCACTTTTTACCCAGTAAGAAGGACTGACCTTTAGAAGCTCATTACCCTGATGTGTTTCCACATTGACTGTTTGGCCTGAATGCCAACCCCTTTCCCACAGATGCCCGCCAGCTATCGCCGGCCTCTGGGAAATGGGCCTCCTCTCTCTCCCATTGCCCGTCCCGCCATCATCGCAACCTTTGTTGGAAAATAGCCTACGCCGATTAATGTCAGAAAGGATTCATGTCAGACACTATTCAAATCCTATGCGGATTGAAATGTTGTCAGTCCATTCCCGTTAAAGTACAGTCGGACTCTAGTTGACGAGAACCCGTTCTCCGGTCAGCGCGTTAGAGAAGATTATAAGATCCTATCCTCAACGTTATGGGACGGATTACAGGGCCAAACATTTGACTTTTCTGGACTTACTGTGAGACACTTTCTTTTATTTATTTTTTATGAGTCAACTGCGGAGACCACCAGAGACTCATACAGTAGACTCCTACAGCATTTGCTCAAGTTAAAGGTCACGCCTCAGGAACAGCTGTGGGATGAGATTTGTTAAGATTGTATGTGCTGACTGGGATAAATGCAAAACTGTCCTCAGAGCAGAGTTGGTGCACTGTAACTGGTTGTGTGGTTTTGGGAGCAAAGCAGCAGGCATTGTTATCGCCACAGTGCCTTAGTCATCAGTTAGCCAAATACCGTTGCCAGATTGGAGGCCAGTGAACTCCAGAGGTTTGATAAACGACACACTGTCTGAAGTGAGAGGGGGGCGGCCTCATCGAATGGCAACAAACAAAAGATCCTTGTCACTTCTTTGTCTTTCCACAAGGCACGATGTGGTTCATGTTTCTAACCAGTACTTCTCCTGCCTTAAAGGTGCCACTACAAATGCACTTTGTGAATGCCGCACATGGGGCTCTGTAAATGTGAGTTCCCTACAATGTGAGGTATTGTTAGCCTAAGTGTATGTGGCTTAGTAGTGGCTTGCTACTTATGCATATATCTTGTTTAGCCACTTAGCCTACTTAAAGGCGAGTTTAAAAGTCAGATTAAGGAAATGATTAGGAGGTGCTTGTTAGTAAGGAGAGTAGACTTTCTCTGATGATGGCGTGAACAAACACGTAACACGGTCACAGACATACGCACAGAATGTGCATACACCACAAATACTGACTCGTCACGCTGCTGAAAGACTATTATCCTGTGGGTCACAAGGGTTCGCCTGGCCCTGGGTTGGCCAAAGGTCATAGGGGAAACTGATCTGAAAAAGGCCACGCCCCCACCAGACACCAGCGAACGACACAGTGGAATGCATTGGCTTTACACTGCCACCTTTTCCTCTGACCAACTTGATGGGATTGACATCTAGTAGAGACGTTCAATGTCCTTCTGCAGCGTTTGGTTGAAATTCCCATCGGAAACCCAGACCTTGACTTCAAGCATGGAACTGCATTGCCTTACTGACTTTGCGACCTGTAAAACGGTGGTCACTCAGACCAGGATGAAAACACTACACTCACGATGATGATGATGATGATGATAATTTCATACTAACGCATTCATACTCACTCGTTTCCTTGGGCTTAACCACTCCTTTCCTCTTCTCTCCAGCTGTCCGCCACACTGGCTATTCCCTTCTGGCAGTGGTTCCTCACCCGCTTTGGGAAGAAGACAGCCGTGTACTTCGGGACCACGGTAAGACTGCAATGCCTTTCTAACGGATCTTATCGCAGCGGAGAGGGTTGGAGCAAAATGTTAGCCGAGCCAGCATCTTTTAAGGTTGACCAGTTTAACGGCAGTCTTGAACTCAGTCTGTGAAAGCTGAGTGCTTCAGGTCCGGTCTGCTACAAAGGTTTTTCTGGGAATAATACTGTGGGAAAAGTGAAGTGTTTTCCAATTGGTGTGTGCGTTCTCTCTCGACAGTCCGTGGTTCCCTTCATGATCCTGGTGGTGTGCATAGAGAGCAACCTGATAGTGGCCTACATCGTCTCCTTCGCTGCTGGGATCGGAGTTGCTGCTGCCTTTCTACTGCCGTGGTATGCAAAACAAACAAACACACACTCTCACACACACACACACACACACATGCACCACTACTGGTTGGATGTCCCACAGTTTAATAACACCGTTTTGTGTGTTTTAATGGGTAAACTAAGCGTGCGTTGTGCTGCTCCAGGTCTATGCTCCCTGACGTGGTGGACGACTTCAAGGTGCAGAACCCCGACTCCCAGGGCCACGAGGCCATCTTCTACTCCTTCTACGTCTTCTTCACCAAGTTCGCCTCCGGAGTGTCCCTGGGGGTCTCCACGCTGAGCCTAGAGTAAGTTCTCAGGAGACGAAGACACACACTCACACCTGGGATTCAAGCCCTGGGCTCTCTCAGTGCATAGTTATGTTAGTGGGGGCGAGGGGGAGTGGTTTGCATTTGGCCATTGCTACTCCTGCGAAATAACATAGGCTTGAGTCGGAAGATTAGCTAAATCTCTTAGCTGCCAAAGCCCACTTCAAAGCCCTTGAATTCCTGTAGCCACTCGTCTAATTTAATACAGTATGCTTGTTGACTTGGCTAAGTGGAGGTCACATGATTAGCTTCATAATTGTTGTATTTCCCGTCTCTTTTGCGCTGTTTTGTTTTGATACGTTTGTATAGTTACCTAGCGAAGGGCATTTTCTTGTACCAATCTTTGCCAGTATGAACCATTTAAAATGACCGGCCCTCTCTTTCTGTTTAGTTTTGCAGGCTACGTAACTCGTGGTTGCACACAACCCGGGGAGGTGGATATGACTCTTAGGATTCTGGTTTCTGCGGCACCTATAGCCCTTATCCTGGTTGGCCTGTGCATATTCTACTATTATCCCATCACCGAAGAAGTGAGGCAGGGCAACCGTAAACTGCTACAGGAGTTAAGGTAAGAGGCACTTTTTGTATCTTCCAGACGCTCGTTTCACACCAGTTCTTTGTACGCAATGGCCTGTCAATCAAGCTCAAATGAAACCTACTTCTGTCATTTATTTTTGGATGTTGTTTTGCAGGGAAAACGAATCTGATTCAGAAACAGAGTCCACAGAAATGACCAACATAGTATGAAACCCTTAGAACCTCATGGACCAAGTGGGTGACTCACTAGTGTTTGGATTGGGCAGAACCAGCTGAGGCTGGGTCTATGAACCGCGAAGGACGCTTCTCTGCTGTTTCAGTCACCCCGCCTCTGCTCACCTTCAGACCATCGTCAATGTGACGATGGCCCTGGCCAATGTCATGGTTCAACCTTTGGTGTCAAGCTACGACTCCATGGTCTTTCTGTCTGAAGTCCTGCCCTCGAAACATGACGACTTCCAGCAAGACGAGTCACCCTTTCTTGTTGTTGTATTTGTTTTTGTAAGATCAAACAACTAAGATCAAACAACGTGTTCTCTCTGTAGTGTCTAAGTTTCCACTACAGAAGGTGTTGTTTGAGACAATTTATTTTTGTACTGTGAGAGTTGCACAAAACCTTGAAATGTGATGTGTGAAGTGTTCCAATACTGGTGTCAGCTACTGAGCAAACAACGACCATTTTGTAGGCCAACTTGAAAGCGCATGACGTTAAAAGTTGCACTAAAACTACTATATGCCCCTCCAGGGGAAATGAGATTCTAAACTTGAACGACCCTTAATAGCGCCTTAAGTAACCTTCTACCTTCTTTTTCTCATGAAAAGAACATACATTAAAACCATAGTTGGATGTATTTTGATAGTTAATTTATAAAACAAGCTTTAATTGGCTATGCGTTTTTGTACTGCATAAACTTTGGTCGAAATGTCCTACCTATCGACTTCACATTCGAAGTGGGGATTGTTGGGGATTCCTCATCAAGGAGTTTCTCCTGATCAATTTGATAGTAATTTTTTAAGATAATTGCCAACCAATCGCAGTGGCCTACCCCTTCTTGACTTTGCTTATGCTTTATTCAAATTAAAATGGAACAGGGCTATTTGAAAAGGAGCAATGTAATACCGAAACCACTATGACAGAACAAGCTACTTCTGCAGTAGCCTCGCTACATTTTGTTTGCATCATAGTAACTGTGACCATAGAAAGGACTTATCATTTCTTATACTGAATTATGAGAACCTGGACTACAACTGGTACTAATCTAATGACATACATATTATTTAAATATTTATTCGTTTTTATTTTAGCCAATTATTACAGTGTCCGATTTTCAAGCATCTTGCAGTGTTTGTTTTATTTAATGTCCGTAAGATCGTTGCCCAAGTGAAGTGTCATGGAACAAGCTGATATTTCAAAAGTCTACCTGGGGAAACAATGTGTAGTATTACATGAAGAAGAGCCCTACATCTAAATTGGAGAGTTCTAAATTATATTCAGTCTTTATTTGAAACATACTTGCTTTCCTGCAGCTGTTTTTGCCATCTATGTGTAGAGAAAAGGGAACCACCTAAACAGTCAAATGTATTTGAGGAAGGTGGGGAGGGGGTTTGAATTCATTGCTTCTCCCATTTACTTGTAGTTGTATTATTTGTGTTTTGTGTCAACGTTACAATTAATTTGTCACAACAAACAATGGCATAATGCTGTAGTATATGCATATCATATGTGAACTATGTACAAAATGTCATATGTTATACATAAAGTTACAACGTGACCAGGTGATTGGTTAGTTTTCATACAACTGGTTCCACAGTGTGAAGTGTATTAATTTAATTAATTATATCCTAATTTCCTCTGGGACTAGCTATTATATCCTGCGTGTGTAGTAAGTGCCAACTTTGCAAAAAAACGAAAATAAGATGTTTTTGTCAGTGTCTCAGAAAAGTGTTTGAAACCTTTCCTTCCCTCATAAATTGTCTATAGCCAAACGTGTACTGTAAAAAAAAAAGTCCTGTAGAGCTTGTACAAGCCTTGTGTATATACAGCTCTTGTGCATATGTATATATTGTATGTAAAACTGTAAATATGTTTATCTGTGGCAGAGAGGGAGACCAGTTGGTGTATGTTGTAGTTATTTAAAACAAATTTTGGATCTAAGTGAAATGTTGATGTTAATAAACACTAATTGAAACTGTACTCTGCTTTGGTGGTCAGTTTTTGTCTTTTGTAAAACATAACGATGTGCATGTACATTAAGATCATTGCTTTAGTTTTGTCAAGTATACCACAACAGACTAATGCAAAGCATAAATAGACATACATGGTACTGTGGAATCAGTGGAGAAGTTGATTGGACTACTTTGTTTGGAAAAACCAAACGCCCATATCATTGAAAGGGAATAAGTTGTGTGCTATTGATGTCATTTTAAGCAATTCACTTTATACTATTTAATTGTATGTTGAGCGCTGCCTTTGAACCAGAGAAAGAAAATATTCCAAGTATTGCTTGTGTAAGTATTATGTTATGTTTAATCAAATTTTTCAACTGTCCCGATATTGGGCTGTAACGGTCCAATAACTATGTATTAAAACACGTTCTTAAATAAAAAGCTTTAATTTATTTTGAATAGACCAATATTTTGTGCAAGTTCATTAGTAACACACTTCCGCCATCCTGTGGTCAATAAGAAAAACTCACTTGATCCATAGACGTTTTCTGAATTTGATTGCTTTTGTTTGACCTGCAGTAGTTTGTGATTCAGAGATAGTTCATCGCTGGTTCTACAGCGCTGATGCAACACATTGATAGGTCCGCCCGGCTTTCATTCATCAATATACATCTCTTATTCTGACCTATTATATTTAAGAGGTGAGTCGGTGCATACTATTTGGCCTGCTGGTAAAGATTTTCTGGTTTTGTTGATCTGTCGTGCTGTGATTTAAGCTTTTTACTTATTACTTTCGCTATTGAATTCCGCATGGCTAAATTAGCTAACATTAGCAAGCTAGCTAGCTAACCAATATTAGCACAGGCAAAACCCCCGGACTGAGTAAGTGGGCTAATGCAAGGGATGCCTTCAATTATACCCTTATAGGTAACAGTGCTAGGTAATAATTATAACGTGTTATAACGGTTTGTTCAGTCATTGAACAATTATAACTGGTTGTGTAGGCTGTACTGTTTACATTTTAGTTGAGCTTGGGAGGTTGTCAACGTTACTTTTTTATGCCAGTCCAGTGCGCTGTATGAGGCCACAAGAACGATGGCAGAGAAGCTCAGCCCAGATGAGAAGTTCCACCTTATCACAAGGAATTTACAGGTGATACACACACACACACACACACACACACACACACACACACTCACAAAATCCCCTACACGGCTACAGCGATAGTGTCTGAGGTGCTGAGGTGCTGAGATGTGTGTGTGTGTGTGTGTGTGTGTGTGTGTGTGTGTGTGTGTGTGTGTGTGTGTGTGTGTGTGTGTGTGCGTGTGCGCGCGCGCGTGCGCGCACGTGATCTTTTTGTTTTGTAGGAGACGCTTGGTGAGGAGAAATTGAAGCAGGTGCTCCAGGAGAGAGAGTTGAGGGTGTACTGGGGAACGGCAACCACAGGCAAACCCCATGTTGCCTACTTTGTCCCTATGTCCAAGATAGCAGACTTTCTGAAGGCTGGCTGTGAGGTGAAAATATTGAATACGTCTCTTTGCCAAATATCATACGCGTGTTATAATGTGTTCAATTCAAATTTTGTTTTACTGAATGTGCTTCATTTGGGTTAATGGTAGTACAATGAAAATACTTTTGTCATCACCCAATGCTTTTGAAAATAGCCCATCTGAGTCTGCTTTATTCTTTTAAAATACCACCAGCTCCTATTACCTTAATGTTATGACTGCTCCCAGCTGCCATGTCATGTGCATACATAAATACAGTATCATTATAAAATTCAATTTGCTGTTAAAATGTTGGCTGTAGTGAGGCATGAAGGGTAAGATTAAATGACGTGTCTCAATTAATTTATCCTCTCTCCACTCCACTTTGTACAGGTAACCATCCTGTTTGCGGACCTCCATGCCTTTCTTGACAATATGAAGGCTCCCTGGGAGCTATTGGAGCTGAGGGTGCAGTACTACGAGCAAGTCATCAAGGCCATGCTGGAGAGCATCAACGTTCCTTTGGACAAACTCAAGTTTGTCAAGGGCACAGACTTCCAGCTCAGCAGGTGAGCTGTGCATTTCAAGTGGATGCTTATCGAGTCATATCCTGCTTATGTAACTTTAAATTCTTGTAAGTGGACAATCCACAAACCCTGTTAAATTTTGTATCCTGTCCCTACTTTTTAACCCCACCCCCCCCTCTCTCCCATAGGGAGTACACTCTGGACGTTTACCGTCTGTCCTCCATGGTGACCGAGCACGACGCCAAGAAGGCTGGAGCTGAGGTGGTCAAGCAGGTGGAGCACCCGCTCCTCAGCGGCCTGCTCTACCCTGGACTACAGGTAATGTAGCAGGCTTATACCCCTGTAGAAGAAACAAGAGGGCTGGACAACAGACGGCTATTTGTGCAGTGTAATGCTTGGGCCATTGCTAATGAACCACGCCCTGCATGCCCTACCCAATGCTCCTGCTATGATGGATACATGGATATTCTGGTGTCAAGCTGTTCCCTGGCTCCCTCTCCATCAGGCTCTAGACGAGGAGTATCTGAAGGTGGACGCTCAGTTTGGAGGAGTAGACCAGAGGAAGATCTTCACTCTGGCCGAAAAGGTACAGCCTTTTCGTCATCGTCATCGTCGTCATCGTCGTCATCATTACATGTCGTCTCTTAACCCCTCCACTCCTGCTCTCCTCTTATAGTATTGTACATTGTTTGCGGTAACCAACTGAAATGTACTTTTAGAGTTATGAAATTGTGATATCCCTTGGAGTCGAGTACCAGTCCTGACCTGGATAACTGTGTGTTTGTGTGTCTAGTATCTGCCCTCCCTCGGCTATGCCAAGCGGTCCCATCTGATGAACCCCATGGTGCCAGGACTGACTGGGGCCAAGATGAGCTCCTCAGAGGAGGTGAGCAATGAGTCCTCTTTTTCCCCCCTGCAATACCATTACCTCTCCAATACTACGAAGCATCCATATTGCTGCGGCCGTGGAAAAGATTGTTCAAGGCAATTCAAAGGTGACATATGAGCGTATGAAGAACTGTTAAAAGGTCTAGTGCCACATAGCCACCTACATACAGTCTGTTCAATTTGCCCTGTGTAGGAGTCCAAGATCGACCTCTTGGACAAGAAGGAGGACGTGAAGAAGAAGCTGAAGAAGGCCTTCTGTGAGCCGGGAAACATCCAGAACAACGGAGTCCTCTCCTTTGTCAAACACGTCCTCTTCCCTCTTCAAGGAGGTAGTAATTCCTCCTCTTCCTCCCTTTACGTTAGTCCCTAAGATGTTAGTGTGAGGAAATGACAAATGGTGGGTTAAGCCTGTCCATTACATTATTAATGTAATGTCATAACATTCCCTTTTTTTTTTTAGAGTTTATCATCAAAAGAGACCCCAAGTGGGGAGGTGATAAAGTATACACAGATTTTGAGGTGTTGGAGAAAGAGTTTGCAGAAGAGGTAATTTATGACCTAATTTGAACAATAATCCAACTTTCTTTCATCATGCACTTCTTTAACTCTTCTTGACCTCTGACCCTTCAGATCGTCCACCCAGGTGACCTGAAGGCCTCGGTGGAGGTAGCCCTCAACAAACTGCTCGACCCAATCAGGAAAAAGTTTGAGTCGCCTGAGCTCCGTAAACTGAGCAGCACCGCCTACCCACAAGCCTCGAAGAACAGTGAGTCTGTCGCTATGGTTTCTACTTCAGCCTTAAACCCTGAACCCTAGTGGACCGCTCTGCGACAAAGACACCCCCTAACACCTCTTAAACGTTTGTGTGTGTGTGTGTGTTTTTTGTGACTCGTTGTGCTTCCCAGAAGCCGTTGTGAAGGGGGCATCCAAAGGAGGGGCCGCAGCGGAGGATGATGAGCTGGTGCCGTCCAAACTGGACATCAGGGTGGGCAAGATCATCAGTGTGGAGAAGGTAGCACATAAACTCAGCATAACTCTTATTTTATATACTACATGTATAAAATGTAAACAATTTAATTTAATTTAATTTAATTTAAATCAACTATTATTTTGGTCCTATTTATAAGAAATATCATTACTGTATAATTGACCGTTTAAATACGCATATCTTTTTTTGTTTGCCTTTCAGCATCCTGATGCTGATTCGCTGTACTTAGAAAAGATCGATGTGGGTGAGGCAGAGCCAAGGACGGTCGTAAGTGGGTTGGTGGCCTACGTTTCCCAGGAGGACTTGCAGGACAGAATGGTGTTGTTGCTGTGCAACTTGAAAGCCCAGAAAATGAGAGGAATTGAATCGCAAGCCATGCTGCTCTGTGCCTCCATGTGAGTTTAGGACTTTCTTACACACTCACCTTTTCTTCTCCACAGACTCATTTGACGGCTGGCCTTTTTTCTGACATGGTCGGTTCTCTGCTTTCAGTGAAGGAGAGCCCAGAAGGGTGGAGCCTCTTGACCCCCCAGAGGGGTCATCGGCAGGGGAACGAGTCTTTATTGAAGGGTATGAGACAGGAAAGCCAGAGGAAAAACTCAACCCAAAGAAGAAAGTGTGGGAGAAACTACAGGTAGGCCTCTACAAGACTCATGAGCTGGATCCTGTTGTCGTAAGATGAAAATACACTTTATGTAGAACAATCATACAATGCATCTGGCTTATTCTATAGATGACTGTGGGGTGTACAGATTGAATTAACTTAGTCAAGTGAAGTGAAGCTAACCTTCCCCTTTTCTCTCACTAGGTGGACCTGAAGGTGTCAGGGGAGTGCATAGCCCAGTGGAAAGACAAGCCCCTGAAGACCAAACTAGGACAGATTACCTGCAAAACATTGAAAGGAGGCAACATCAGTTAAACGCACAACCACACGCTTACACACATACACACACACTCATTCTCCAAAACCTATTCTGCCCAAGCTGCTCTGACCCAGATATCCTCCAGAAAGTACCGACACACTCATCGCCATGGTAACATCACTTTCATCTTCCTCGCCCTGGTTCCGCCAAGAGAGGAATCATTAGGGAAATGTTAGGGAGTGGGTTGTGAACCAATGTGTGAAGCTTGAATTCTGCTATTTGGTCACTATTTTAACTGTATTATATGGAGCCCTCCATGTCTCAAAATTTGAATTGTAACACTTCAGCACAACACTACCCAGTTGAAATGGAGATGAGGATGTATTTGTGTTTCGTGCTTTGGAAATATGATTTGATTAAAGGTTACTCAGGCAACGAAAATGTGCTATTTGAAAAGCTATACCATTCGTGTGCAAAAGTGCTTTTGCCTCTAATTTCCTGAAACATGTATGTATTGCAGTGATTGCATTTGTATGATCAATTATTAAATATATCTTAAGGATGTGTTTGTGGAAGTAGCAAAGCGATCTCTCAGGGGTTAAAAGGGAACCAGTGCTAACCGTATGTGTCTGGAATCAAAGTTCAAACGGAGCCAAACTTAATGGTGAGCTGTGGGTCACAGGTAACATGGGAAAGGTTTCTTTGGTCATCTTAGGTGTAATATACAAAACTAAATAAGTCACTTGGCATTTTCTGTGGAGCATTATTGAAATAAGTTGGTCAGAAATCTATACATTTGTGTCATGAATTAAACAGTGACTAAATTCCCTCATTGTTTTGGTGGCTGCTCATTGTTGGTTAATAGTTACATAAAAAGTCTTGATTGAAATGTACAAAGATGGGCACAAGTGCAGGATTTTTCAACGTTATCAAGGTACAAAATGCAACTGCTGCTGCGCTTACTGTTACTGATGGTCAGCAACAGCTTGCTGAAATCCGGGAAGCTGTTTGTTGAACCAATTGTGAAAATTGTGCAAAGTTTCGGTCCAACCTGAAAATAACTGACTTTGTGAAGCAGCAGGACTTTCATAGACTTTATTTATATAGAAGTAATAACTGTACATTATTTATTCTTTTAAATCCTCTGAATGTATTATTTTCATAAACTCACCGTAATGAAAGGAATCGGAGATAATCATTAATTGAATAATTAATAGTAATTTTGGGCAAAGACATTTTGTGCAAATACAAACTGGATGCTTTTTCACCATTAAAATGCTTGGGCATGATGAGCCATTGTTGCAGAGTAAATTACATGTGATGATCCTTAAAACCAAATGTTTATAAAAAAAACAAAAAACAGAAAACTCAGGAGGCTTTCGAAGCCACTTAGAAACAGTCATCTTTTACTCCAGTGTGTCAATCATATGGGGCATAATTTCTAAACCCAACCCACGAGTTTTGAATAACAAAAAAAAACAAAACATAAATGAATAGATTTACTCTGTTTGGTTGGAAAATGCAAGCTCTGTTAATGCATGTAGTAAACATAAAAAGATCAAAATAAACTCAATCTTACATATTTCTCACTGAATAAATTTCTTTGTGCCTACCATAGCTAATGACAAACATTGGGTGTTGATTGAAGTAGATAATTATATTTGTCTACCAATACTTTTGATTGAATTCAGTTTATCAGCATTATGTACAAAAGTGCTCTTTTATTTGAAACAAGTTTGTTGATCTAATGGAATGCGTGCAGACACCCCTTTTTCTATGCCTATCCTGAAATGCATAAGTAGAAGAAACTAAATTACACAAACTCTTTATAAAAGTCAAGACATTCCTTATAACAATGATGCTGATGTGAATTCCATCAGATAAGTACAGTGTGACTAAAGGACTCAAAGTGAGAGTATTAGATTATTATTTTACAAAAAGAAAATATACAAGTGTTAAATGAAAATAATGTTAATGGAAAGACCATGTCGATTTAGTTTTACACACAAGCAGGATCTACAATGACCTCTACCTATTTCAACCTCTAGGAGGTGCTCTCGGCCAAGCAGGGACATTTACAAAATCCACACAACACCACTTCATCCTGAGGGGCTTTAAAAGAGCAAGGTAAAACTACAGTTTAGAAAAATACTCCAGAGTAAAGTTATGATAACACACTGTGACCTACACCAGTTTTTCTGTTGCATAAATATGAAGGGAGGCCCTTATAGGCTAAGGCTTTTGAAGAGGACACAACAACCCTCATAAATTGAGATAACTGTCTCTTGATGTTGTTTGTCTCCATCTCTCCATGTCTTGTTTCTGATCGTGTTCAGTGGGGGGAGATCCAGTCCATGACTACTTTTTCCATAAAATGTTTTCAAAAAAGAGTTTCAATGGTGCCTGGCGTTACTGTTTTAGCTACAGGGAGAAAGAAAAATAGAAATTAGAATAGAATATTCTGGAATACAGTTAGCCTGTCGGACTTTTCACCATGCAGGCTAATTCAGTAAGTGAGACATGGTCATGAGGTTTGGGTTAGATCAGCTTGAAGCACATGGTTGTGAATCTGACTGGAGGCAGAATCAGACAAGCATGGGTGCATGTGTGTGTTGTTGGGGGGGGGGGTATTAGAGGGGGGTTGTATTTTCTCTCATTAGTAGGGAGAGCACAAGGCAACCCAGATCTCAGTGATCTGAAATAGCTTCGTAGCTCAGCATCCTGGTAATGCTGGTATCTACATTCTGCCATTTCATGGCAAGCCAGCAGGCATGATTGCTATTGACCTGCAGGGACACTGAATCAGCCCTTTTCACCTCTGTATGGGATCACACATTTAGCAGTGAATCAAAGTGCTGACACACTGATGAGGCTAACAGCAGTGGGCCATGACTTGGCATGCCATCATCACACCATAGGATTCAAATCAGCCTGTATTGAGCCAAAAAAAAGTATTCTATGAGGCAAGGCTATGGTAAATCTGGTGTCCATATGGACTTTGTGTTAGGTGATCTTACTTGTTGTCTGGAGCTCCTTCAGTGGTGCTGTCTGGCCAGCAGGGGGCGTGCTTTCTATTTCTCCATTAGCGTCTGGCCCCATCTTCTCGGCAGGGTTGCTGTTTCCCAGGCCTGGCTTCTTTGCCACTGGTGGTGGAACCTTGCCGGGATATTTGGACGAGTGAACATCTGCCTTCTCAGTGGTACCATTGGAGACCTGCGATGGGTCCGAAGCCTGCATTAGCTCAGAGACCAAGCTTTGCTTGAGGCTCGCCTGAGCTTCGGGGGAGAGGCTGGGGGCTTCAATGACAACCTTCTTGGCGCTTCTGGAGAAAATGAAGCTGGCGGTGGACGCCGGGGACTTGTGTATGTCGCCCCCGTCGGGTGATTTGGGGGACGGCGCCGCGGGGTCACAGACGCTGCTGTTGGCGGACGAGGAGGACCTGAGGCTCAGACGGCTGGTGAGGCCGTCCCTGGACGACATGGCGGCCGTTTTCATACGGATGGCCTCCTGCAAGCGCGTGGAGGGGGCGTTGAGCGTCACAGGCGCAGCCCTGGCTGTGGGAGGCCGGGATTTCAGGGACAGGGACTTACGGATGGGCTTCAGCGGGACGCTCTGGGAGGAAGGCGACGTGGTCGGGAGGGGATCCTGAGGGGAGGCTCCCCCGTTGATGGGCTGGCTGTCCTCGGGATGGTCTTTGGCCGCCTCGTCCCCCACGTTGACCGACCTGAGGCGTACCATCTGGAGCAGGGAGGGCGTGACCAGGGGAATGTTGGCGTCCTCCTTTGGAACGGGGGCACTTTTTTGTCGGGCCAGAAGCTCCTTGGCTCTGGCGTCCCGGCCGGCCAGACTGGGCTGCCTTCTGAAGCTGACAGTGGTGGGGTTGTTCTCGGCAGGGCTTTTGGTTGACGAGATGGAGGACGCGGGAGGGGCACTCGATGGGGACCCGGAGGGAGAGAGCTCTCCTAGCTGTTTGGCAGGGGGTGGTGGAACGCTGCTGGGAGGTGTCAGGGAGGAACATGAGGGGGGCATCCCGTCTGTCACAGGGGGTGGGGGAGGAGCGTCCGGTGGTGGGGGCGGGACATCCTGTGGCAGGGGTGGAGCATCGTTTTTCGGAGAATTCTCTCTCTCACTAATGCCGGGGTGAGAACTGGAACCCAGTGTCGTCTCTGACGTTACATCTCCCACCAGTTTTTGAGTTTGCAAGGGAGACAGTTCTGAACTCTCCCCGTTCATTGCAACCTCATCCATGACATCCTCTTTTGAGCTAGCGCCCACCTCCTCCAGAGACATAACGGACAAGCAGGGGACATCCATCTCTGAGACCCCACCTCCCACTACATCAGGCAGACTGTCGGTCAACAGGGGCGGAGGAGGGGGAGGGAAGTCCATGTCCTCTGGTCCCTCAAAGACAGAGTCAACCAGAGCCTGTAAAGGTGGAGGAGGAGGAGGGGGAGGCCAGCATGACTCCACCGGGGGAATGTTCTCCTCGTCTCTGGGTTCGCCCTCCTTCGGTGGAGGGCTGGACACTGAGGAAGGAGGAGTCTTTCTAGCGGGCGGAGGAGGGGGATGGTAGGCGGGGGGAGGGGAAGGCGGAGGCGAGGTCTTTGGAACTGTGGCCGAACCCTTAGCCAGGGACTGCGAGGGTGGCTGGGTCTCCATAGGCTTGTTCTCAGAGGCATTTTCGGTGGCCTCGTTTTTGCAGGCTGCGACGTCTACCTGAGACTTTTTGAGAGGCCCGTCGTTCTCAACAGGTGATTTCTCCTTGACCTCCACAATAACACCGTCCAGCTTTACCTGCGGTTGACTTTCCATAACGATCTCTTCTCTCTTAAATTTTTTGGTGCTTTTCATCATGACAGGAGGAGTTTCTTTCTTTGGTAAGGTTGCACGGATCTTTAACTCTTCCACTAATGGACTAATACTCGGCCTCTGTCCCTGCATCTTTGTACTAGCCTTGTTTCCTTCTGCTGCTGACAACCTGGCTGGTTCTGTGCTTCGACTTTCCGGACTTTCAAGCTCCTGACGGATGCAGACTACCGACATGGCTTCACTCTTCTCTAACGGAACTCTCCCATTTGTAAACGGCGGCACAACATCTTCCTTTGTTGTGGGCTTTTCATCTGTTTCAACCGTTTTCAGCGGTTTGGACTCTTCCGTCTCAGCTTTATGGTTTTGCATTGTGTTTACGTCCCTCAACTGCTGCTGTTTCTGTAGCTGGGCCACCCTGTCGATGTTTGGAGAGAGACCACACAGAAGCTTGATAGTCCGTCCATTGTGAGCCCAGGTTTCTGAAGGGGGTGGGGAGGGGGCTTTGACCTTGGGATGAGGCGGAATATACAAGAAGTCTCTTATCGTCGCAGGCAAGGGAGTCTGCTTCACTGGCGCAGCCTTCTCGGTCGCCGCAGCAACAGGGGGCGGGGAACTGGGATGAGTTGGACTCGAGCTATTGGCCAAAGCCTCTTGATGGACAGGGTCGGATGTGGCAGAGGATAAGGAGGTGAGAGAGGAGGAGGCGGAGGCAGCCGAGGAGGAGGCTCGCGAGGCGGACCGCTCAGGTTTCACCGGCCTCTTCTTCTGTTTGTCCGAGGAAGGGGGGGTCGGGGGGATCCCTTTAGGGGAGGGGGTTGGGGTGCCACTCTGACTGGAGTACCCACTGGAGGGAGACATGGTTCTCTCAAATTTACCCGCCTCCGATGGCGGTGCTTTGCGTGGGGAAGCGCTGCTGGATTCGGGCTGGGGCTCTGGAGGTCCACCAGCGTGTGGGGCGGGGGTCAGCGTGGGACTGAGAGAACTGCAGGCGGGGGAGACAGTAGACCGGTCACGCACAGGGACTGGAGACGGTTTGACATTGGCAAGACCAGTGTCCCCCCTCTGAGAGCCATTGAGATCTGGGATCTGGACGAGCTGTTCGGCTTGTCTCTTTGCCACCTCCACATGGTGCAGGGAGTTGGTCCTCCTCGGAGGGGCCGGGGGCAGCTTGGTCTTCACAATGGACAGGCTACGGCTACAGGAGTGGCTGGTCCTCATGCCCTCCCGCTCGCCTATGCCATAATCAGACGCCTGACCACTGCTACCAGGGCTGCCGTCCTTGGTGGTGCTGCTGCAGCTGGTGGAGCTCTGCAGGCTCACCTGGTCACCACTGGGCTCCCCCCGCTGGCTCTCCTGCCCAGCCAGGCTCACAGTCTGTGGGCTACCGGTACCGGCGTGCGGCTTAAAGGAAACGGTGAAGGTCTGAGACACAATGGTCTCTGAGGACTGCGTCGGGCTCCAGTTGGAGCCGGACGCCGTCGCAGGCGTGGGCGTGGTGGCGTTGTGAGAGCCGTTGTGGGAGCGGTCACTGCCGGACCTCCTCGACGACGCCGGGCTGCCCGACAGCTCGCTGTGCGCCAGGCTGCTTCTGCTGACGGCACGGGAGTTTCCTCCGTGGTGGTGGATGCTCCCGCGGCTCCGACTGTTCCCGCGGTCGATCTGAATGACGTCCACGGAGGCCGGCAGGACAGCGTTGGGGATTATCTTGGATAGATAGGTGGCCTGAGGGGAGATGGACATCACTGGCCCCTGGAGTTAGAAAATAAAGCAGTTTTTTTTGTTGCACAGCATTGTTTCAGACATTGGAAGAGGATTTCAAAATACATTTGCGCACAAATTAAACCTAAGTACATCTGCAACTTCAAGTTAACTCAAGTTGAACGTCGTCAAAAGCACCGCAACTTCAGTTAAAACAAGTTGCTCGGGATCTTACCAGGGGCTCTTGAAGGAAGCCGTAGCCAGTGGAGGAGACGAAGGAGGTCATCGAGGGCACGGCCAGTGACTTGGGTCTCTGGTCGGAGGAGGGGGGTAGGCGGTGGGAGCCCAGGCACTGGTTGTCCTGGTACACAGCCTGGAGATGGTGCTGCAGCAGTTGCTCCTCTCTGGACGCCTGCTCGTAGAGAGAGTGAAGAGGGGAGAAAAGAGAAAAGAAAAGAGGAAAGAAAAGAGAAAAGATAAAGGGATGGTGGGGAATGACGGTTGGTCCCGTAAACTTGAATTCAAAGAAAACTATTTGGGACACCATAGAGTATATAGACACTATAGATAACAATCAACGGGAAAATACAGAGCAGAGAACATGTGGGTTATAATATGGGAGCCCTCACCTCCATATCTGACCGATGTTCCCTTGTCCCCTCCTGGGAAGACAAGGCTGACAGTGTGTCACAGGCCTGTCCCCCACCATTTGGTAGCAGTGAAGCACCGAATGTAGAGCTTCTGTTTAGAGCTAAAATAAGGAAATTATATGTATATATATATGAATAGGACAGAATGGATTTAATGGAATATAATATTTCGGTTGATGTTTTCCCCCGTTTTCTATCCCATTGGACATACCCAATTCCTTCTGGACCTGTTGGGGTATTCCCAAGATGGTGGTCCTCCTACTTCTCTTCTTGTTCTTCTCGAACTTCTTAACCGGGTTTAGAGGTTTGAATGTGGAGCCTGGTATAGAGAGAGGAACAGAGGAAGGATGGATGGGGATGAGGAGACGTGTACGATAAAATGATCAGGGGACAGAATATTGATGGAAGGGATTGAAGAACTCTGCAGGAAGTGTCTGTTGTGGCTGCAGAGCAATATTGTAGTCATGAAGTTGAGAGGCTCAGGGAAATACGGTGAAATTCAATGGCAATGGATGTGAGTATTAAACGGTTTCTCCATGGCAGGAAACACAAACAATTGTTTTGGGATGGCAGAGACATTCAATGTATAAAATGAACTACACGGTTTTGATTTGGTTTCATTACTGCTAAATAGACACCAAGCTGAATGCACGTTTACAATATGGAATTGATAAATACTAGACTATCTTTTTTTCTCAAACACCATAAGCAATCATTTAAATACGGCTCATACTTTATTTGCAAATGTCGATTGACTGACAAACATACGTAGATACATTTCTACATGAAATGCAGAGTTTGCTTCCTTTTTCACTAATAAAACTCACTCAGTTAGAAAATCCATCAATACGTAAATGTCCATAAACACGGTGTTAAAACAAATATTGTACATAACCACCACTTTCACACAAGAGTAATGTGGTAAAGATATCACGTTGCATAGCATTGACCACAACACTCTTGAAGGATCAATCAGACAACTTAAGTCCTCCGACAAGCTTCTTTAAAAAGCAATTTGAATTCCTGGCATCAGACTTGCTGCAAACAGTTAACTGCTCCCTCCAATCAGGCAACATTCCAAACTTCCTGAAAGCTGCAGTTATAAAACCTCTATTAAAAGAGTCTAGACACTTGAATAATTAGCAAGCTGTTTCAAGCCTGCCCTTTACAAGTAAAATCATCAAGAAAGGTGTTTTCCAACAACTAAATGATTTCTGAATCACCACTGGCTGCCATGACACCTTCCAATCAAGATGTCGACCACTTCATAGCACGGAAACTGCTCTTATTAAGGTTTTATATGACATCCTTCTAAACACTGACGCTGGCAAAATGTATATCTGGGTGTGATTGGATCTTTGATACGGATGACCATAAAATACCTCTAGAAAGATTACAAAAGGGTGTTGAACTGTCTGGAATGGTCTTAAACAGGTTTCAGTCATATCTAGAAAACAGAAACTACTTTGTGTCCATTGGCAACCACATATCTGAGCTAACTAACTAATATGACATGCAGAGTCCCCCTTGGGTCAATTTTGAGGT
>JAVQIZ010221797.1:0-10538 GCA_036023535.2 Galaxias brevipinnis | reverse complement strand
CAAGTGGAAAGCTGGGGGTGGGTGGGGGGTGGGGGGGGGGGGGGTGGGGGGGGGCTCCAGAGGTGGGGGCCAAATGAGAGGAGGGACTGGACAGAAATAAAGAGAATTTTCTTTTTTTTTATCTTCCCCTGCTCAAAATGCCCAGAGGCGATAAGGTAGGCTGCAGAGTGAGACTCCATTCATCATATCAGTACTAGTGTCATGGCAGATGCAGGGGGCACACATGGCAGACCTTATTTAACCCCTAAGGTGAAACCCTAGCCATTTAGTCTGACCTTTAGTCAGGGCTGTTATATCGGGCCGTGACACGAATAACATGAATCGACTTGCATAGCCTGAAAGAAGGACAATGACACTTGAAATAATGGCAGTCCCCATCCAGGAACCAGCAAGTGGCACAAAACAGCCGAGTCAGCGGGAGTGCTCAGTTAACACTATGCATGACACACACAGGCTGAATGCGGATGTTCGTTTTGTGCATGGCTAGAGGGCAGACATGCCTCATGTCTCGAGGTCAACGCTCCAAGGGAAGCCAATCTTAGCGGCATTAAGCTATTGATCACTGTTACATGCATAGCAGGCATTTTTCAGATGGGATGTCAAGAGCTAGGACAGAGGCCAGGCTAGCAACACCCAATTTAGAATAACAACACACAGTACAGGCTCTTGTGCTAAAGTCACTGGGCAAGTTTTAACTTATATTTATAATGAGGTGCAATAGGGAGGATTGACAGACAAAGGGTGGGAAACGGCCTAATCTCTACTGGTCTCAATCCTTCCCACTTATATTTATATATTTATTTCAATACTTCCATTTCCTGTCAGTGACTTCCTGATTGTATTGCAGGGAGCTCCCTTGATAAAGCAAATTATTGGGCCCCATTCTTCTGTCGCACGCTGAAACCTGCGTAATTTAGGGGTTGTATTTGATCAGTCCTTGTCGTTTGACACTCATGTTAAGCAGCTAACTAGGTCATGTTTCTTTCACTTAAGAAACATTAGTAAACTAAGATCTGCCGTTTCAAATGTAGAATTAGAGATGATTACACATGCCTTAATTTCATCTCGCATCGACTATTGTAATGCACTTTTCTCCTCGCCTTAATTTCATCTCGCATCGACTATTGTAATGCACTTTTCTCCTCGCTTAACAAGTCTGCCTTGAATCGTCTGCAGACAATTCAGAATGCTGCTGCAAGACTACTGACTAGGTCAAATAGACGGTCTCACACCACCCCTATACTCAAAACTCTTCACTAGCTCCCTGTTGCGTACAGGATCCAGTTTAAAATTCTCAAACTTACAGAGCATTGCACGGGCAGGCTCCTGCTTATGTGGCCGATCTACTTCATCCGCACTCATCAGCTCCCTCTCCTAGGTCAAACAAGCTACTTTTATTGTCTGTCCCTCGCACACGCCTAAAGATGCGTGGTGATCGAGCTTTTGAAGCTGTAGCACCTAATCTGTGGAATACTCTGCCCACAATTTTAAGGTCTGTTGTTTCTGTGGATTCTTTAAAAAGCCAGCTAAAGACATATCTGTTTAGACAGGCATTTGGGTAATTTGTATGCACTAGGTCTGCATTTAATGTATTTTTTGTCTATTGGTTATTGTTTATTTCTAGTGTTTTGTGTTTTTAGTTGCGTGTATTTTTTTTATGTACTGTGATTTTAGTTTTGCTTGTGTAAAGCACTTTGTGACTTCTGTCTGTGAAAAGCGCTACACAAACAAACTTTACTTACTTACTTACCATACAGCGAGTTACCCAGCCACAAAACTGTACAAACTAACTGAACATGTGACCCACTACAGCCTGCAGTCTCTCAACAATTGCTTACATGACTACATAACGAACTCAAACCACGATTTAAAAAGAGAATACAAATGAGAGACAGTGACATAGTCCCTTCTCTTACCTTGTTCGGCATGGACTCTGGAGGGAGGTAGTAGGCCCAGGTAGTTTAGGACGATGTACTTGGTCTCGTAGTGGAAACCCTCGGGCACCTTGGTGGTGTGAGGGTGGGTAGTGGAGCCCAGCGCAGCCATTCCTTGTGAGATGCTTCAAACTCTCAGGCACATGTAGATACAGAGGGGTGTTATGTTGAAGGGTCCTCTTTTTATACTACCTGAGAATGACAAGACATTATAGAAGATGTTCAAAATGAACAAAGTCTTCAAAGGTTTTTTTGGTGGAACTTCAGTAATGGCTATTCATTATGTTGTATACAACTTCAGCTAGCTTGCACACCAACTTCTGAAGCTTATTTCATGATGTAAAGTGAGTCAGAGTAACACGTGTCTATGGTTGCATCTACAGTCAGATTGAACAGGGATAACACGTGCTATAGAACGCCCCGGGACAGGGGTGGCTAGGGCAGTTCAAAATTCGTTTATGTACAGGAAGAGCAGAGGCTGCTGGACATTATTTTAGCTGGCTAACTGTCAAATGTTTGCTCCTAGCCTCCAACATAATGCATTATAGCAGAAGTTAAAAGTCCTCATTCATAATTGTGTTGCTACATTTCAAGGACTACCCGGACCGCACAGATAAAGCTGTTATTCTACAACGTGATTCGACATAGGAAAATCAGCATTTTCACAACGTAAAAGACCAATCAATTATTTTTTTGTAGAACAAATTTACAAGGCATACTATATTATAATTGATTTACGTTCAGCACAATAAGCACGTGTTGGGGTGCAGATAGAGGGCAACACCACCAACTAGCACGCAATGTACAAATCCAGCTTCCCCATGGCCCATTGTCCGAACGTTAGTAAAATGCTGCTGTCTATTTAGCTAGCTAGTTAGCTATCAACCACACCTCCTTTTAGAAATTTACGGCATGGTCCCCACTTCTGACATATGCCAACTACTGTTAACGAATCAACTGCTACTAACGTTAGAGGTGTTGCAAAGATAAAGACCTTTGGCTTTGATAAAACGCTTCTTACCCTTGTCCTTCTGGAGCTGAGTCCTGTCAAGGATAGTTGAGGAAAACCCACACACCCTGCACTACTTGATAGCCAAGCAAAAGCAATTGAATGAGCCTTGGTAGAACCCTCAGTATCGTTAGTGTGAGTGAGAGTGTGTGTGTGTGTGTGTGCGTGTGTGTAGCTGAGTGCCAAAGTGATTTAATTTTTCTTTGACTAGAACGCCACCGTATGGATAATAAAGAGCGGGTCTGGATAACTTTCACAGGTCAAACATACAATATATTCGGTACATACTCATAGTAATAATTTTGAATGTATATTTACATATTTGTTTAGGCCCATGACATAGTAAAGATGATACAAAATAACATTAGCCCCATTTTTATTCTTAGTTTGAGATGCGCAGTTTTATTTAACACTGAAGTTCCTGAACAGACATCTCCACTTCTGACCTGGCTGTCACATGACATCGCTCCAAATTTGTTGTCGTCACCAAGTCTAGTCAGTTCACGTGAAACCTTGCCAAATTCTTATACTAGCGAGCGAACCGTAGTGAAATATATTATTATTTTCCGTTAAGCAATCTATTGCAGCAAGAAAACAGTGTTTATTTCCTCACAATCCCTCAATAATCCAGACTTTCTCCAAGCAAGAACTTCGCAGAAATGGCACTCAGCGATGCGGATGTTCAGAAACAGGTACTGAGTTAGGTAGCTAGCTAAAACAAAGTTTAGCAAAAACGGTGGTGGTTTAAGCAAACTAGCGTGTGTATATGTTTAGCAAGTTACCATCGTTGGTGGCTAAAACAGTTAGGTGTACGATAATGAAAATAAGCTAACGTTAGTGTATCTGACGTTTACTAGCTAATGAGCTACCGTTAATTAACCAGCTATCTGCGTAATGTTACTTGCAATTGCACGCAAACAACACTAGGTCCATGGCATGGATTCAAACGCCACCTCGAGCGACCGTCATGTTTACAAATTCATCTTAATCTGTTTTTTGTTATGTGTGAGTAAACACAAACAATTGCTATGTGTTTAAGTGTTGACCTTTAAGTTAACTAACGTAATTTAAACGCGTTACTTGACAGCTGTGACTACCTTGTAACGATCTTTATCATTAACAACGTACAAAACTAGTAGGACTAATAGAAAGTGACTTGATTAACGCTTGAGTCAGTACTCGGCTAGGGTGTCAAATTAGGCAGTGTCACCATCAATAAAGTACAACTAGTCCATGATTAAAGAGCCCACTCCTTTGTGTGTCAGTTACGTTTGTCAACTTCCCATATTTGTCTAAAGCTGAGGAAATTGAATCATTCCATTTATAAGCAGAAACTGCAATTCATAAGCAGTTTCACTAGTGTTAATTTCCTACACCCTTCTTTTTTTGTTTTGACAGATCAAGCATATGATGGCCTTCATTGAACAGGAGGCCAGTGAAAAAGCAGAGGAAATTGACGCTAAGGTTGGTGTTTGATGTCTTTGTGCAACTATCTATCAATCCCCCATTGACCATTTAGATTGTTGTTATAATTTGCGGTATTGATGAATGATTTTCCGACCAGGCAGAAGAGGAGTTCAACATTGAGAAAGGCCGTCTGGTTCAGACCCAGAGGGTGAAAATCATGGAGTACTATGAGAAGAAAGAAAAGCAGATCGACCAGCAGAAGAAAATGTGAAATGAGTTCCTGTTATAACCACTAAGTTCTCATAGACCATTAACTACAGTCTGTCTCACCTCTGAGTTTGTCATGAAGGATCCATTTTTACCGCTGTATTTGCTTACGGAATTTTATTTTGTTTAACACTTTCCAGAAGTCTTGCCAGTCTAAGGGTTATTGAGTAAGCAGCCAACAGTGTTAGCACAATTGGTGGAATTAGTGAACGTTCATACAGTTTTTCCTCCGTCCCACAGTCAAATGTCCAACCTGCTTAACCAGGCCAGACTGAAGGTGCTTAAGTCTCGGGACGACATGATCGCGGTTAGATGCAGTTTTTATAGATTATGTGAAATTAAACACCCTCATAAATTAGCATTGCATATGGTGCATAAGGACTCGTTAAGTCTAATTATCATTTGTTTTTGTGTGTATTTCAGGAATTGCTGAATGAAGCACGTACTAGGCTGGGAGACATTGCCAAGGACCCTGACAGATATTCGACCCTGTTGGAGGGGCTGGTCTTGCAGGTTGATACTTTCCTAAAATCATAAAAAGGTGTCAATTTGTTGTTTTACACATGAATTGCAGTTGAGGAGTCTCCTAACAAACAAAACACACACTGATCTTAGCCACATAGTCCTCCTATGTAGTGATTAAACTCCTAGAGACACTATACTTACTCAAAATGGTATCTCTTTATTTTACTTCTCTCTCTCTCTCTCTCTGTTTCTCTTTGTCTTTCGATACTCAGGGGTTCTACCAGTTGCTGGAGCCTAAAGTGACCGTACGCTGTCGGGAGCAAGACGTGGCCATCGTGCAGGTCAGAGCTGTTCTGGGAAAACAGACTTTTGTGGACTGTTGCATCCTTCTTGTTAATACGTGTTGGATATAGATGTTGTATAAGTATGGTTAACAGCAATACCCTTTTCTCTTCTCCCCGACAGGCTGCCATTGACAAGAACATCCCGATCTATAAAAACACTGTGAAGAGCAACATTGTGGTCCACATCGATCAGAATCGCTTTCTCTCCCCAGACATGTAAGGCACGCTCAAACTACAATGGGAGGCAATGTGTCTGCTTATATCTGCCGGTTAAGTCTAAAGTTTCTGCGTCGCCGTGGTTTCTCCACAGCTCCGGTGGTGTTGAGGTGTACAACGACAATGGGAAGATCAAGGTAGCCAATACGCTGGACAGCAGGCTAAATCTCATTGCGCAGCAGGTACGACAAAATTAACAACAACATCTGGGATTGTGACATGACTCTGCTTAGACTCCCCATAAATATTATTATTGCTCTTAGCCGGTAATTTTTGAGAGGAATGTACTGATTTGTGTGTAATATATATGCAATATATATTCGGTGTGCTTGAGTTGTTTTATATAAAAGCATCTGTAAAGAGATGTAATGCATGTTATTAACACTAGTGCTGTGAGACCTATAATGTGAAGCTCCAGCCTAGTGGAAGGTTTTCTGTTCTGTGCCAAAGCAGGCAGCAGCAAATGAATATCACTAATGCTTCATAATAATACTGGTTCTCTACCTGTAGATGATGCCTGAAGTCAGACAGTCCCTTTACGGCCCGAACCCCAACCGCAAGTTTATGGACTGAAAAAGACAGGAGGATTTTTGATAGTTACAGGAGCTGCGGAACAAAGTGTTTCGAGAAACTGTTGACTCGTCTGTCGCTGTGTTCACATGTTTAGCGCTCAAATTTTGCAGGAATATTTTTCTGTGCTCACCTCCCTGGTTCTTCCCAGTTGTATTTGTAACACCAAAGTCACTGTCTGTGTATTAGATATGGAGATTTGAAGACCGTTTATGAGAAAGAAAAATATCTGTTCGATGGGTTGGATTGACAGAGCCCACCACAAGTGCACTGTTATACTTGAATATTCTGATGCCTTATGTATTTTTGTTATTGAATTGCAGATTACATAGATTACAGAAACTGTAAGGGCATAGTTACATATATGGGAGTGTTTTATTCTCATTTAAAAGTCTTATGTTTAAGATTAATACAATTTAATGGACTTTGTCTTTCCTCAGGTCACGATGAATATTGCCTTTAAACTAAAGGATGTGCACATTACAGTACACTACTGGCCTTCACAAGATTTGACACTTTCATGGTGTTATGAAACTGTTGCCTTAATGGTTTCTTACTATATTTCCATAGAAAAATAACATTCAACAAGACTCTCTTTCTATGTATGTATGTGTGTTTGTTTTATGAAGTGAATGGATGTTTTCTGTTGGTCAATAGCACTTATGCAGTACATGTCTAACAAAACCAAAGTAATAAAGTAACCAAACAAAATTACGAGATGTGTTTTATTTACAATTTATAAACACCTCATTCAACTGCTTCAAATCATGTCTCTTTCCAGTGAAGAGTAGTTTAGTTTATCCCATAATCCCATCAAAATGTGTCTGACATTGAAAATGTAAACAATGCTTTTAGTGCCACCTAGCGGACGTGAACGCTATAGTATACACTTTGCAAAACCGAATGTAAATTACACGTCACCATTAAAATCTTGACATTATTACCCATACAAGTGGACATGCAAACCCCAATTGTTCCCCACTTTCAACGTCTCAAATTCTGCCGAACTCACTTTTTGCTGAGGCCAAACAAGTTTGATGAATTAGAACTAGAGCAATTATAATAAGGCTTTTTTAATATATTTATTGTACGCACTTTAACAAAAAGTTGATTAACAGTATTTGCAGATCCATCTATTGACCGGTTTTGGTTTGTGACATTCGAAGTAGTGACAGTAGAGAATGTAAAGGCGAAGGATTTAGAAAAGTGGTCCAGTAACCGGTTCATTTCCACCAAGCACCAGGCAACGGGTCGGGTCGGAGCGGAACGGTTATTTTTGCGTTTCCACAGGCAAAGGTTGTGGATAGTACGGTAGATAACTGTTCCGTTCCGTCCTGCTTTTCGATACCCTTCTGTTGAGGTTCCTAGCACACAGACCCGGTACCTAAAGGTGGAGCTAGAAACACTGCAGACAGACAGTTGATTGGGAAGCAGCATTGTCACCTTGTGTGGCAAAATAATGGTATTCTCGTCTGCGCTCTGAAGTAGCATTTACCAAACTCTCTTCTTTATTTCATCAGTATTTTGCCCTGCTGCCTGCCATCCGCCTTTTATTAAACAAAGCTTTTCTCCTTGTGCTAAATATCCACAAACCAAGAAGAAAGAATGGGAAACATTCGATACTCTCCATTGCAATATGATGTACCTGGTGTGTTTACTCTGTCATGTTGAATAAACACTGTGGCAGTCATACTAATACTTTGTTCTTTTAGTAGGTAGCCTACTTCAGCTTCACTTGCAAAGTATGTTGTTGCATGCATTTTTGGCATACTCCATTTGACATATATGTTTGGGACATACTAAATATTTTTTTGGCTTACTATAAAGTATAGTAGTATGGTTATTGAGACGCAGCTAATGTCATGATAGTTATGATCCCCGCCGACATTACAGGGCACCTGTTTGCGGTGGAAACAACACAGGCCCATTGTAACCGTTCCGATACCTGGCGACCAGTCCTGACCCGACCCGTGCCCTACTGTTTGGTGGAAATGAGCAATGTCTGTAACGGTAGCTACAGTACACTCAGAAACTAGGATTAACGCATTACGACCAGATAAACAACTGTCCCTACAGTCTGGCAGCGCTTTAGGCACCACACGGTACAGGATTACAACTTTGGAGTCATGGGTGGAAAGTAATCTGACTGACCTCATTGTGGATTGAAGCTGTAAAGAATGATCAAGCCATTAATATTTTTTTTGCCTTTCACTTTAAAATGTTAATGATTTGTCATTGAGGTTAATTCTAATTCTAACTCAGACATGGCAATATAGTAAAGTCAAACATATATTTGTATAAAAAAGGGTTTGATCATCAAATTTTAAGAGAATTTTGTCTCTTCCATTGAGTGATAGTATAGTGCCTTAATCAAAAACACTAGCATAAGCGCTTGGCAATCTTTGTTAAAGATCTTACAACTTTCAGTTCCTTCCTATTTGGATACAACCCTTTATCGCTCAGGTATGAATAAACAACCCCAGGCAGACATACAAGCACACACAACGACATACACACTTGCACAAGCACTTAAACACAGGCCCCTGGGTAAGCTAGAAAATCTTGTTTACAGCTATGAATATTCTAGAGTCTAGACAAACATTATTAGCATGCACTGTAGGTGTATTAGAAGTTAGAGTATCCACATTATTGTTTATCCTCTTTTGGTTAGATGATTGTGACATCTCTCTTTCCCCCTGTTTTTCTAATTCTCATTCTTTCTGTGGTTGCACGTTTTGGCCCACCCTTTTGTTCTCTGTCCCCATTGGTTAACTGCAGTGCGAGGCAGTGTTTTAGCTGTACAGGGAAACAGCGAGAACTCTGCTATTCCAGCATGCCTATGACCGCCTCCCCAACGCCAAGGAAGTAGACGCCCTGAGCGATGCCGAATAGAGGAGCGATGACCAGGGCGCGGCACGCTGCCCCCTTTAGGAACGCAAATGGGCCCTCCCGCTTCAGGATGCGCCTGTGGGAAGGAGGGTAAGTGAGTAAATGAATGTGTCTGTAGTGACAGAGTAGATGTTAGTAATAGACCGACACAGTTACCACGTAAGAAAGAATAAACAAATAAAAAGAGAATGAAAGGAGCAAAAGTGACAGAACGAGAAAAGGAGTGTGAGTGGAAGAGTGAGCTGTGGGCCTCGTATTGATTTGTCATACCTTGTGCAGTCTAAGATGCCCTTGTATGAGTCTTCCCCCTCTCCTTTCTGCAAGGTCTGCAGCCTGGTCTTTATGACTGCAAAGACAGGGTCGACAGACTTCAACGTAAGTCAACATTACTTGTGGACATCACTGTTCACTGTCATTTTGCTATGGAAAGATCAGTTATGATTTCAGTGTAACTGTCAGTTGAGCTTGAGTAAAATCAACGTTCAATTGCAAGCCTTTTCCTAGAGATATGTGTATATACAAGTCAAGAACCAACTACTAAAGCACCTAATGCAACAGTATATGCAACAGTATCACTTGATGATCCCGCCCTCCCTCGCGCCCTCCCTTCCTGTCTGGCTGGCCAGGTCTCACCGTCCAGGGGTGTGACAGCTACAGCTGCCACTGATCCTGCAGCGCAGCCTGCCATGAAGGACTGCAGGAAGGGGGCCTTTTCCTGACGGTCACCATGGGAACCTGCCCCTTTTGGGCCAAGCGCGTTCAGGTTGGCAAACAGTGGGAAGTAGATCATGGAGAATGGAACGTCCCTGGAAACAGAGAGAGGGAGAGAGTGATGAAAAAGAGGGGAAAATAGACTTGTAAAAGAATAATGGGACCTGAGATTAAAGGGAAAGGTGAGGAGAGAAAGAGAGAGACAAGTAGAATACGTTTCTTAGGTTTAGAGAAGGATGGATAAAAAAAGAAGTGTGAAATCGTGGAGTGAGATAGAAAGAAAGAAAGAGCTAGAGAGAAAGACGAAGATAAAATGAGAGAAAGAAACAAGAATGTGAAAGAGCTATGCATGAGAGAGAGAGAGAGAGAGAGAGAGAGGCGAAGGAGAAAATTAAGTGAGTGAACTGACAAATGATGAGAAAGAAGGAACGAGGGAATGAGGGTGAGGCAAAGAGCCATGCTTGAGCCGACAGTAGCATTAGTGCCAGACATAGCTGCAGGAGTCTATCGATTAATGTTGATTAGCGGAGGTACCACAGAATAAGAACTGTGCACGTTACGTAATGCACAGCCAACTCATTAACCCACAGAGAAAAAGGCAGGGAGGGAGGGAGGGAGGGAGAGTGAGAAATAGAGGACACAAATATTCACAGGCAAATGGGGGGGGGGGGGGGGTAATTAAAAAAGGAGTTAAAGACAATTATACACACTCGAGGGAGAGAGAGA
>JAVQIZ010221793.1:0-12834 GCA_036023535.2 Galaxias brevipinnis | reverse complement strand
GTACTGTAGCCAGCTCTGGGCCTTAGAGAACCATGACCACGCTCATCCAATACCACCCGCCACAAGCACTCTTACTCTGAGTAAATCTGTGTGTGGGGGTGTGGGTGTGGGTGTGTGTGCATGTGTGTGTGTGTGTGCGTGTGTGTGAGTGTGCGTCGGTGTGTTTGTGGGTTTGTGTGTGTGTAAATCACTTTGCATATGTTTGTATGCATGTGTGTGTGTATGTCGGTGGGTTTGCATGTGTAAATCACTTTGCATATGTTTGTGTGTGCATGTGTGTGTGTGTGTTGCAGAGACCCAGCCTATGGAAGGCTCCCCTCTCATCTAGGAGGGAGCCGTCCCTTTAAGTGAAGGTTAAGGCTGGGTGAGGGCATTGAAGGACGGTGTCTCCTCAGCACATCCTGAGCCCCTGGCCACGCCCCTCGCCGGATATCAATTAGGAGCTCCCTATGGGTGACGGAAGGAGAGCAGGACTCCAACCCAAGAGCACACAAAGGATTGGGTAAAGAAGGAGAGATGACCACCGCTAAAAGATACCACTTCCATTCTCTATTGTAACAAAAGGCCAAGCTAAAGCTAACTGTTTTCTTTTCCCCCGAGTTCATCATTTGGCCTCCCACACTCTTTCCCTCACCTTGAAAATACATTCAAAGACTCGTTCACCTTGATTTGTTCTCCTCCTTGGAGTCTGTTTCACAACCCCACCAACAGCCTCAGCACAGCCAAGCGTGCCACAGTGTGTGTGTGTGTGTGTGTGTGTGTGTGTGTGTGTGTGTTTTTCACATATTCCCCAGTCCGGGCCGCTTCGTCCAGGCATGAGTGGTGTGATAATTAAACGAGCCCCGGCCCTCTAGCCCTGGTCAGCGGGCCTGTAATTGGTTCAGGCCCTGAGTTATGTCCGTACCGTTCCGAGGGCAGGGTTCAATAGGCACTGATTTAATTGGCCAGGAGACGTAGTCATCGTATGTTTGTATTGGACATACCCAAAGGCTTTCTGCTGTCTAATGACAAAACAGCCCCTGAAGAGTCTTGCCTTTTCCACACGTACTCATTGTGTGCCCACAAGTACACACACACACGCACGCACGCACACGCACACGCACACATACACACGCACACGCACACGCACTCTCTCTCACACACACACACACACACACACGCACAGGCACATTGGAAGGAACTGCTGCATCCACTCAAACAAACGCTCCACAAAATGAATGATGACAAACTCTGTGGTCCTAAACCTTTTAAATTTTTATTGCGTGTGCTCTATACTGCGGAGTTCCCACTCTGACCACTCACACACATGCGTTGGCCACTCACTTAATGAGAAGTTTAAGGACATTTTTCAACATAGGAACAGTTAAATAGGACATCTTATCCGTCGTCCCTGTTCTCTTGTGAGGATAACAAAGGGACTATTAAGTATGCGACGCACAGGGCGGCAGAGGCAAACTTTTCAAAGAAGTTAGGCAGCAAATGACATGAATCCAAAATTAATCTTTTTCAAATGTACTTGTAGTTATTACGACAAATTGAAAAGAGGAACGGGGGAGAAGCCGCATTCTCAAATTGGACAAATTATTGTCGAGACGGCGCAGACAAACACACATCTACAGCACAATACACACACACACACGCTTTCACATGCACTCACACAAACACGGTCACAATACACACACACACGCGCGCTTTCACATGCACTCACATATACACAGTCTTTGACTAACCAACGCACTACCCAAAGATAATTAATTTGACATTCTGTACCTCCAGTGTAGGACCACATGTAATACATATTATCAGTCTGACATTGATTTTAATGAGTAAATGTTTAATTTCAGCCACAGATTAAAATGAATGTGGTGGGTAAATGTGTTCCCTCACTCTTTCCACTCTTCACCATTGCCGTTGTATCTATCGGTGTGTAGGTGTGTGTAGGTGTGTGTATATGTGTGTGTGTGTGTTTTTTAAGCTAATAAAACACAATCTAATTTCCTGCTCCTCTCTCTGCATGTCAAGGCCATATCCGGGATGTCACAGAACCTGAATGCAGTCAATGCCCCAAGTGTTAAACACACACACACGCACACACACACACACACACACACACACACACACACACACAAAATCCCAGGCCCATGTATTTTACTCATCCCCTCCCTCTCCTCAAGGCTGTAGCACCAGTACATCAAATGCATCTGTCAAAGCTAGCCATAATACTTAAGGCACGTGAGGACAGTACACTTGTCTGTCTAAAGGGAAAATAAGGGGAGCGACGGAGCCGGAGAACATGGTGTTCATTGAACCTCGACTTAAAGGAAACGCAACCTAAACGGTGGAGCACTTTGCATGTCGCGTGAATACAATGGCATGCTCCTTTTGTGTTGTTCTCCGTTGTGTCCATGGAAGGCAGAGCCTCACCAGACAGTCTCTCCCCCACTGCAGGTGATTGAGGGACGCATAACAAGGTGCCTCTCGGTCCTTATCATAGAGCAGTGTAAAGGCTGGCCGACTAAGTAACCAACTGTGATGGGTACTGCTGCTGCTTGTGTGTGTTCTGCACTCGTGCCAAAAATGCCCACTCATACATATACATGTGTGTGTGTGTGAGTTTGTGTGTGTGTGTGTGTGTGTGTGTGTGCGTGCGATGCAGAAATTAGGCATGCGTAACACATTTGTCCTCATCAATAATGAAAAGAACAACAGTGTTAGCGTTTCTTTCATGCTTGGTCTGCGGAGCGATGGAGGATTACAGTCAGGATGTACGCAAGGCGAGGGGGTTGACAGAGTCGTCGGAGCGGAGGCTTGACCCCTAATCAAAGCTGACATCACACAACTGGAAACACATTGTACAGTTCATCCAGACATTACGCCTTGTATTAGACTGACAGCGAGCCGGGTGTTTCAAAATACACACACACACACAGTCACACACACACACACACACACACACACACGTACAAACACACACACACACACACACACACACACACACACACACACACAAACACATAGACACACTTAAGTGCAGGCACACTCATGGTAGCAGAGAACGTTTCCGAAAGGGAGATCTTTTATGTGCTGATAATAGCATCTTGATTGCTAACTTGTCAATATTTAATAACGTGTGGTTCTCATTAACTGCTGGGAGGCAATTAGCTCTGATACTGTTTCTTAAGAGAAAACAGGGAGTAGGAGCGTGTGTGTGTGTGTGTGTAAGAGAGACAACGAGGGAGTGCGAGCACACACATGTGCATCAGTTTGTGCTTCTTGTCGCTCTCCAAATGATGAAAGCCAGTGCAAGACCTGGTTGAAGCCTTTACCTTATAAGTGAATGTGTCTGTGTCTGTTTGTGTGCTGAAACTGTAATCCTATTGGGTTGTGCTGTATAAAGGAACGTGAAGGTGGGATGAGTCGGTCTACTACTCATTTCTCCACTCAAGTTTTATCAGTAAAACACACGTTTCGTGCGACAACACATCGCATTGATCACGACTGGGTAACAAAGGACCTCCGCTCACGGGGGCTATGCTGAGTAATGACTGTAGCCCACAGCTCACGGGAAGAAAGGCACTGGTGACTTTTGTATGAGTTCCTGTGTGCACGCATGACTGAGAGAAATATGACGGGGTGTGGAGAGGGGTCTCTCTTGTTCCACCAGTAATGAATTCTGCTTGTTTTCCTTCCAAGTCCTTAGTTTCCTCTGCATCTTCCTTTGCACTTTTTTTATCTCTTTGCTGCCATCTCTCTCTCTCTCTCTCTCTCTCGTTCTCTTTCTTTTTCAGGCTACCTCTACCTCCCTGGCTCCACCTCTCTTTATTCATGAGTGATAAGTCATTTGCTTCCTCTTTGACATGAGAGTAAATTAGTCCCCATATTCCAGCCAGTTTCAACGATTTCTGCCTATCAGCCTGATGCCATTGTTTTCCTGCCAACTTCTTTTGCCAAAATATCCTTTTGACATAGGAAACTAGGCTGGTATCAAAAGGCCTGTGTCCCTTCAATGCCCAGGGAAAAGGGAGTATGAGGCACCAGCTCCAAAGGGCGGCAATTCCCTGCTCAATGTGTCCAAAGCACACACACACATAATTAATGTTTCATTTGGAGCCAGCGAAAGTGATAAATAGTGGCTAGGGAAATAGTAGGCTGCAATTTGTGACTAAGACAGAGAAAAACACTGTGTTTGAAAAGGTGTCATGTTGTGGGGTTTGATGAAATGATGGGATTTGAAAGCCACAGTCTTTACATGGGGGGCGTTTGACCAATGGGTGTGTGTGTGTGTGTGTGTGTGTGTGTGTATGTGTGTGCTTGTGAACACGTCAACAGCTTACAGGTTACACACTTGTATTGCCACCTAATCTCACGCATGATTAGGTGAGCAATAACACGACTGTCTGAACAGGTCAGGCGTATGTGTGTGTGCGTGTGTGTGTGTGTGCGTGTGTATGTGAGTGTGAGAGACAGTCAAGGAAATGCCTATTGAACCGGGAACTGTTGCATTAAACACCCAGATAATACCATAGTACTATCTTGTTTTCTATAGCTCCACCACTCAGCACCACTCATCCGTTTTTTCTCACCTTTTTTCCCCGTTCCTTCTCTCTAAATAACAAAACATCTGCCGTCTCTTACCTCTTGAACCTCTCTCGTTATCACACAACCGATCTCTGTCCCCTTCCACCCACTCATCCTCTCCTCCGCCTGCCGCTTCTAACCCAGCCTCCATCCCCTCACTCCCCTCTGCCCTTGTTCATCCCCCTCCATTCTCTTCCCTGAAAGGCATTGCTTGTCGAGGTGATCACAGGGGGAGGTCAAGCAGATTTTTGGGTGAGAATTCCGAGCCCTCTCTTTTCTCATCCTATCTCGTCACATTCCTTGCAATCCTTTCCTGTCGCCTTTCTCCCATTTATTTTCCCCCGCCCGTCCCTCGCTCCCCAGCCTCCATGTGTCCGTCTCCCTGTCGTACTTTGCACATCTTGGGAGGCAGCTGTTTCAGGTCAGCCCGTGTGATTGCTCCATTGTCCTGTGACGAGGAGGTATAATTTACGCAACAAAGACGGCAAAACAATGTGCTCATTGCCATACATCACACAAGAGTGATTACTGTGTTTTTGTATATTTTAGATGGAAAGAGAGAGAGAGAGAGAGAGAGAGAGAGAGAGAGAGATGAAGAGGGGGTGGGGGGGGGTACAGTCTTTAGATAGCCGCAGAATACTGGCGCCCTCCCATGGAGACCGCTCATTCTGACATGTAAGTGTAGTTTTTTTAGACCAGTATGAAAATTAATGCAGAATTGCAGGAGTTTTTTACAGTGCTGGTTGGGTCAGAGTGTCAAGATCAATAATAAGAGTATAAAAAAAAAGAGTATAACCACATGAGAGGCAACATTTTGTAAAGAAAATTGCCACTGTTCTCGATGCTGTTTTAATTGTATAGTTTCTGTTTTTCTCTGCACTGCCACTTAAGAGCTTAACCAACGCATACTTTTTATAATTATAATTAAATATTTCATATTTAAACAAGAAGGAACCCTTCAAAGCAAACAAAAACATTTCAACTTGGTGTTTAACATTATAAAAGATGTATCTGTTTGGTAAAGCTGTTTTAAAACCCTTACCACAACTTTGCCTTTTATGGTACAAGACCTTGTTGGACACGTTTTCTGCCTTTGAACACACAGTAGAGAAATGTTTTAGTCTTGTTCTGTCTGTGGGGAATGCCTTTCAGATCACAGTTAATCACACAAGAGACACCAAAGAATGCATCATTCTGACAGAGACAGGCCTTATGTTTCTGCTGTTTATGGAAAAGGCTTTGTAGAACTTTGGAGACTTGCACTGGAGAGAACTACTAATGGCTGTATCGTGGGAGAACTCTTCACCAACATTCAAGTTGAATTCATCATAGGTATCCAGTACACAAGCAAGTTCAAGTAAAACCTATTTTAACATTCTCTCAGCTCAGATGTCAGACTATAGAGAACGACCTTACCACTGCTCTTACTGTAGCAATATATACACTCTTCCAAAGCTAACAATGTATTTTGTTTAAGATTACACCAGAGCGAAAACATTTCTTTTCATATTAAACATGCTTAAACAACATTGTATGTAACCATGTGGTGTTGATCACCATGTCTGTTTTGTGATAAAGTATTTAGTCGATACAATACCTTTGACACACCGTCCATACATAATGTGTAGAAGCAAATTACTAAAATGAACACAGCTTGAGTCTGAGCTTGAGTGCAATTTTTTTTGTTTGCCTAATATTAGCCCACTTTATGACAATTGACCTCTGCATCTCAAGTTCCTTGTTTTCTAAATAAAACGACCATATTCTCTTAAATTATTGTGACCGCACTGTATTGTATCTGCAATGTGTAAATGTGCAGCCAAATGTTTAAAAAAAAAAGTGCTAGGACAAGGCTAGGCCTACATGAATGCTTCATCTTCTTTTCATAGGAATGGAAGTAATCTCTGTAGTTTCCAATTGGAATTTCGGGGTTATTCAGACCATTTCTGAACTACATTTAATATAAGTCCTTTTTTATTTTATAATTAGGCCTATATATTTTTTTTTTATAAATAAGTCAATGTTTCATTTGGATTTTGGATCGCTGTAAACTGGGAATTTCGGCTTGATGACTCGTAAAAGCTTGCTTTGCTCTAACAATAATGTATGTTCTCAGGTAGGCCTAGTAATACTTCTGCTGAAATCGCTTTTGTCGGAGATCATCACTGGGAACTCTCGGACGTGTTTACATTTGAATACAGATTTTTTGGAAGTCCAAAATCAGAACATTATTGGAAATTGTCCCAGCTCAAAAATGCTTTGAAGATGTCAATGCTGAGATGTTAAAATCGTCACGGCACCGGAAATGCTTATAAAGACCGTTAAAAAGCCAGTTTAGGAAAAGCTAGCTAGCAAGCCTGCTAGATCAAGTCTTTTTCTAACTACGTTAAACAATGGAGGTGACACGAAAAAGTAAGTCGTTTAAGATTTGCACTACATGCCAATGAACATGTATATTTATATTATTTTACGTTAGCAAAGGAACGGTAACCCAGTTTGCTAATTGAGAAACGTTTGGTTGATATCTGCATTTGTCAGCGAGCTAATAGTTAGCTACCCTGCTTCCTTGCAAGCCAGCAGATAGAGATAGCTTGTTGGCTAGCTAGCTACGATGTATACAGCACGCGAATCTGTGCACTCACGTGCGGGGGCATGATGTAAAAAACAATTCTTCTTTTGCAGATTTTAATGACAGTCTAAGCACGGTATACGGTGCAATTGAAGAGGCAGATTTCCTTGCTATCGACGGAGAATTTTCAGGTAACGCGTTTGGAAACTAAAGCTAGTTCATTAGCTAGCAAAAATAAAAACGTTTGGCTAACCTCTCAAGCCAGTCAGAGCAGGCACGTTAGTACAAGTCGAACAAGCGGGTGAACGTTGGACAGGACAATGAATGATACCAATTAGTACAATTGAATTATTTCTGAGTGTACTAACATTTCAGGAATCAGCGATGGTCCCAACGTCAGTGCGCTTACCAATGGATTAGATACACCGGAGGAACGGTACATGAAGCTGAAAAAGGTAAGTAGGGTAATGATTGCTGACTCGCTAGCCTGTTGACGTTGTCGTGTGTGTTCATACCCAGTCAAAACAGGACCTCTGTCAAATCAACTATTCTGTGTATTGCCATTATTGTGTCTTAACTGGATGTCTGCTATAAAATTCTCTTAGCATTCCATGGACTTTCTTCTTTTCCAATTTGGCCTGTGCACATTCAAGTATGACCAGGCACAGGCAAAGTAAGTGGGAAAAACAGCCTTCATATGTTGATTGCAGTGCATATACCCTTCAATTCGATCTACTTTAACCAATACTAGAATTCTTGTTTTTTGCCCACTAGGTACATCATAAAGTCCTTTAATTTTTACATATTCCCAAAGCCATTCAACAGAACTTCACCTGATGTTAAGTTCATCTGCCAAGTAAGGCTGCTGACCTAAAATGTAATGGTGTTTCTACTGCAGCTGGTTGTGTTGGTGATTTATAATTGATTTTAATCATTTCAGAGTTCCAGTATAGACTTTCTGGCCAGTCAGGGTTTTGACTTCAACAAGGTTTTCCGTCATGGTGAGTAGCACATGTTTGACGTATGACTGAAGCTGGTCATAATTTATTTTGGAGCTTTGGTCACTTCCTAGCTCCTGCTGTTATGACATAATGCTGAGGAAAAACAGATTTTGTTTTTAATCATCTAACTTTTGCCTCTAATCTGGATTTTTAAATGTCCAGGACAAAATGGGCCAAAAATCAAGATGCTTGTTTTGATTTCACTGCCGACCTGCTTTCCCCAGGCCATCTGCCCAGGCCACTGGTGCATTTATCAATTCTTTACTGTGGGGTTGACAAATCAGGTGCCCTTTTGTCATAGGGATCCCATACAAAAACCAAGAGGAGGAGGCTCAACTGAGAGAACAGGCAGAAGAGAGAAGAAACCAGCAGGCTAACGGGGCAGGAACCCCTTCTTACATCTCTCCCTCATCTAAAGGCCCTGCACATGTACCCGACGAGCACAAAGACTTCATCAACAGAGTGATGTGGGTGTTTGACACGGGTTACACTTTAGAGACCTGATGTTTTGATGAGCTGTGACCTACGTACTATCCCCAGTTAAATAAGCCTGCCAGTCTAAGAAAGCTGTCCAATCTCTATCAAGAACTAGTGGAAGTCTAATGTGTTTCATGCCTGGTCATTGCTATTGTATTTGTTACAGAGAGAAGGTGCAATCCCTGTTTAATTCCTCTGAGAAAACGGTTGACCTGGAGCCATGCACTGGGTAATGTAGTACCCCTGCTTGTTTTCTGCATGAACTTTATCTCCCCTCCCCTGATCTTGTTGATCCAAAAACCATATGCTCTCCCAAAACATCAAATATTTGATTGAACACTTCTTATCTTCACCCCACCCCAGGTTTCAAAGAAAGCTCATATACCAGACACTGAACTTGAAGTGAGTGTGCAATAACAGTGTGTGTTTGTACCTCAAAGCAATACAATTTTTTCTTGGCAGTGTTCTATAAATAGAGGATGTTTGTCCTGCAATCTCAGGTTTCCCAAGGGGCTTCACGTTGAAACCATAGAGACCGAAAAGGTATGGTGCAATAGGGTTGAGCTCTAGGACCTTTCAAATTTTTTATTCTGCCGTCCACAGTTCTGGGTCTGTCTGGCTCTGTCCTCTTACCAGTCTGGTCTCTGTGTTGTAGAAGGAGAGGTTCATCCAGGTCAGTAAAGTGGATGATGAGGAGAGGAAGAGGAGGGAGCAGCAGAAACTGGAGCGGGAGCAGGTGAGCTTTATTTTATTTTATTTTTTTGATTTAAAAGGACAGTTATCCAATATTCCAAGGTATTGTTTCCGTGCGACTGATGCTGTGCACAGCAGGTTTTGTTTTTGCTGGACTCATCTCGGTGTCCTCGCCGCCTCGTTTCTGTCCTTTGCAGGAGGAGCTGAACGATGCCGTGGGCTTCTCCAGAGTCATCCACGCCATCTCCAAATCTGTAAGCGTCATTCATTGTACATTGTCTGCACAGCTGTTACCAAACACACCACCTCTTTTCTTTTGCACCGTCAGTTCCTTGTTTTTTTTCTTTTCTCTTTAATGTTCCGTTTCTTCTGCTCTTTCCCCCTCAGGGCAAGCTGGTGGTGGGCCACAACATGCTGCTGGACGTCATGCACACCATCCACCAGTTCTACTGCCCGCTGCCTGAGGTACCGACCCGCTGGTTCACCGACTTTGTCTGTTTGATTTGTCCTTTTGTTTCACCGAGAGCGGAGCGGTGTTAAGCCGTTTGTGTTGTCCTCTTCCCCAGGACCTGAATGACTTCAAAGAGGTCACCATGTGTGTGTTCCCCAGGTAACTGCATGCACACCACCACAGCCTCTGTCTGTCTCTCCTCTGTCTGTTCTGGAGACATCCCCTGAACGTCTGTCTTCTCTTTCTAGGCTTTTGGATACCAAGCTGATGTCCTCCACCCAACCGTTTAAGGTAGCCGCATCGTTTTGTTGTTCTTCCGTTTTGGTCTAGCTGAAGTAGCTTATTCTGCCTGGTTGTTGTGATAGTTGTTAAACACACACTGACACATAGAATGGAACATGCATCTTGAACACAGCCTTAAAGTCTAGGAGAAACCTATACCCGAGCTGATCTTTTCTGGTGTGATGCAGTGGTGGTAACGGAACGGCCGTGTCTTTTTGTAGGAGCTGATCCACAACACCTCTCTGGCAGAGCTGGAGAAACGGCTGAAGGAGGGCCCCTTCAAGGCTCCCAAAGTTGGTGAGAGCCTTCCTGAATTGTTCTGGATTCTTCTGTAGCAGCTCTTTATTTTGGGTTTGTTCCTTGCTTTGTGTGTGCCTTAAGCCAAAACCTTTTGAATTGCCTGTGTGGATCAAATGGGCTATACTAGACATTAGCCTCCTTTGCTGCTGTACTGCCCTATTACTGTACCATGAAACCCTGCTGACTTCAGAAACACCCCCGCTAGTCATTGTATTGTTACTATTTCTAATGTCTCTCCTCCTTGCCTCCCCACAGTGACAGCCGAGGGGTTCCCCAGCTACGACACAGCCCAGGAGCAGCTCCACGAGGCGGGCTACGACGCCTACATCACCGGCCTGTGCTTCATCTCCATGGCCAACTACCTGGGTAACTCCCTGTTCACACACAGTCTCCTCCTAAACCACAGTTGAACTGTGTGTGTGTCGTTTTTACTGTAGTTCTTTCCCTGTCTCAGGAACGTTCCTGACTCCGCCCAAAGCCCACATCCCGGCACGCTCCAAACTCATGGAGCCCTTTTTCAATAAGTAAGCTACGCTCTTTTTCGGATGTGAATAATTGCAATTTCTTTATAATTTTACTGAGTGTTGGGTTGCTTTGTCGATTGTTCTCTTGGCCTGCAGGCTGTTCCTGATGAGGATCATAGATATTCCCTACCTCAATATCACTGGACCAGACCGTGAGTACAACAAAGGGATACTAACATATGCTTTACTTTACACTGTATGCAGCCGTCAATAAAGATGTCTGTCAGCTGATTCTGGATCCTATCTCCATTCTCTCTCCGTCCTGTCCTCGTGCCTCTTCTCACACTTGATCACTCCTCCTCTTCTGAAACAGTGAAGCCCAAGAGAGACCATGTTCTGTATGTCACCTTCCCTAAGGAATGGAAGACCAGCGACCTGTACCAGCTCTTCAGTGCCTTTGGTAATGGGCCTAGCTGTGCACACACACACACAGTGTATTTAAAGGCTCTCTTTTAAACACTGTTTACGTTCTCGTGTGTTGCCTAGGTAACATCCAGGTGTCTTGGGTGGACGACACGTCAGCCTTTGTTTCTCTAAGTCAGACGGACCAGGTTCAGATAGGTGAGTGACACAGGCCACCGTCTGTGTACGTGTACACTGGGATGGACGGCCACTGAAGAAAGTCCCATCCTGGGTCTCAAATGGTATATCCTCCCCCTCTTCTCCTCTTTAGCCATGAACACCAGTCGCTATGCTGAGAGCTACCGTATCCAGACCTATGCAGAGTACCTCCACGGCAAGCAGCAGCAGCAGCAGGAGAAGCAGGGCCACCAGACTAGCCGCTCCTGGGGAGAGGACAGCTGGGTGAAACCGCACTACACCTCCCCTACCTCCACGGGAGCTGCAGGCTACAGGTACAACCTTCCTATGGGGCGCATACCTGAACGGAAGAGAAGACCCATATGCACCACACCAGCTAGGGCGAGCACTAAGAGTGTGTCTAACCCTTTTCTAGGCCACTGGGGAAGCGGAGCATCAGTCCTATCCAAGAAGACGACCAGGGCACTGGCCAGGCCCAGAGCACCGATGGCTGGAGTAACTACACACATTTGGGCAGCAAGAAGATGAAGAAAGATGGTAAACGGACAAAAACAAGTACTGACCAAACACTCCTAGAACATACATGTACATACGGCCGCATCGTTTGCACTGTGACTTATCTGGCCTTCGCTTCTTCTAAACTAGTCATGGGTTGTTGCAGTGTAAGTAAGAAAGGGAACAGTCTCGGTGACATTCTGTATGCATTTCCTGATTAGTCATTGCTGTTTGGTCCAGGTGCGTGTTCCCAGACATACGCAGGAGTGGTTGACAGCAGAACGTCAGAGGGCTGGCTAAAAACTCAGTATGTATCTCTCAGTCAAGCTCAAACCATCAATACGACTCTCTCTATACCTTATTTTAGTTTTGCTTTGAAAACTATTCAGAAGGAATATTTCATGCAATCCTTTTTGATGATCGGGCTCAAGTCCTCTATGGTGGTCGTCTCCCACACCACAGGTCAGCGTCTGATTCGTCAAGCATGAGCCCCATCCAGGAAGAAGGGAGCCCTGAGAGTTGTGAGCCGGCCAATGAGCCTGAAGAGGAGGTTCCTTGGCAACAGTCATCCGCCCAGGGCAAGAAGGGACGGAAGAACAAGAGGAAGAAGACTGATGGTGAGCCCAGGGTTCATGCTGGTCGTTTCTGAGTTTGCATCCAGAAAAAGCCCTATCCGGTGTGTTGTCTGTCGTGCCTTATGTCTCGGTGCTCTTGTCCCCTTCCTGTGCAGGGCCGGATCCTACTTCCCTGTTTGATGTCCCTCAAGTCTGGTAGCTGAGAAAGGGAGGTGCGGAGAGGACACCCAGTCGTGGGGGGGGGGGGGGGGGGGGGGGGGGGGGGGGGGGGGGGGGGGGGGGGGGGGGGGGGGGGGGGGGGGGGGGGGGGGGGGGGGGGGGGGGGGGGGGGGGGGGGGGGGGGGGGGGG
>JAVQIZ010221759.1:0-25182 GCA_036023535.2 Galaxias brevipinnis | reverse complement strand
AGCCGGGACATGGTTCCCAGGCTGATGGTGTGTGTGTGTGTGTGTGTGTGTGTGTGTGTGTGTGTGTGTGTGTGTGTGTGTGTGTGTGCGTGTGTGCGTGTGTGTGCGTGTGTGTGCGTGTGTGTGCGTGTGTGGCAGAGACATGATGACAAAGAGCGATAATGACAAGGAAAGTGTGTGTGAGAGAACAAAATCATGTGTCACTCACAAAGTGCATTGTCTCACAACAAGTGCTCCCGCTCACTATGCCCTGACTGAATTTGTTCATTATCTGTCAGCCCCATCAGTCATCTTTTTCTCTCATACAATTACAGAAAATTACTCTGCAAAGTGCATGAGTAAATTGCAGCAACTGATTTTAATCAAGCCATTTCAATTGAAATACATTTCACGATCTATCCAAATTGATCTCAATTGAAGTGTGTTATATTCCCATATTGCTTTTGTAGAGTTCATAGAAAACAAATAAATCAAAAAGCTTCATACGATAGCACGGCCATTGTCCTCAAAGTTGGAGATTCACCATCTTATTTCTGGGTAGGCTAGTCATGCAGTCCACTAACCCTGTTCTCCTCTAACCCTATATGTTTAGGCTTTAGAATATGCTAAGAGCATATCAAGACCTAAGATGCCATCCCAGACCAAGACCAGGGAAACACAGAGGTCGAAGGGCCTGACAGAGAACGCTGGCTGCCTGGACAGCCTGGACCTGTCCAACATGACCATGCTGGAGCTCCTGAGGAAACGCCACGAGGAAGAGAAACAGGCTGTATCCCACTTCAAATTGGTTCATGTTGTTTGACCAAGGCCTGTTCTGCTTTCACAGGGCACCAGGAATTAATCAGCAAGACAGCAACACACACACACACACACACTCAGTTGCATGCACACACACACACACACACACACACACACACACACACACACACACAGCCACAGCCACATGCACACACATAATGCTAATGGCAGAAACAGTACCTCTATTAACAATAAAATGATTATATTTTATGCACTACAAAATGTAAACTTAGAGCTCCTCAAGTAAACACTTGAACTTGCACTTGATCAATATCTTAATGTTTTTATGATGTGGTAAATAACTTGTTAGAAGAAGGTAGAACATTCATCATGCAATGACCTTTCTCATGGATTTTTTGTTTGTGGAGATCTGCTGATTAACAAGGCATTCATGTGGGGGAAATTGGACACATCCATCTGGCTCATTATTTTAGGTAATTTTATAATTGATTGATAACACATTTGTAAAGTGTGCAAATTCTGTGTTCAACTTATAAAGGGACCTCCAATAAGGACCTGATGATCTAATTGTTCAATTAATACTGAACACTTATGAGAAGGTAAAATCACTGAGCTATTAATAGCACTCAATATTCAAACTATCCTGGTAATGTAACACTGTACCATTAAAATCAAAAGCTTTCTGTCTATATTTTCAATTTGTTTCCTTTAACTTCACACACCTGGTTGCACTGCTTACCTCGAATAATCTGTTCTCTTTGTTCTATGTCTGAAAGCCCCACCACCACCATATCTGTCCTTAAATACAGAAATGGGTGAAATAAAGACACTTTGAAGCCCATCTGATTCAAGCCTGGCATACTTTGTTTGCTGAATTCTAAAGTGATAATTTGCCCCCCATAAAACGATCTCAAGCACCCCATTTCTCTAATAGAACCCTCAGATCATTATCAAAGAGCTATTTACTCCTATGTAATATTTTAATTAGATTATAGTCTCTATTTAACCCATCATGGGCTCTTTGATGCTCTGTGTTTTTAGTGTTAAGGCCTCAGATGTGTGGGGGGAATAAATGACTAACCTTTTTGATTTAATGTGAAAGGCTGTCTATCCAGACCAGGACTCTTTGCATCATTTTTTGGGCTCCCATCCTCCCCCTTCTCTTTTTTTTTGCCATAGAAATCCAGTTAATTGAAGGAGTCTCTCACCACCATACATGAAGGGGGATAGATTAGCATCCCTTTCTGCAGATTGGAAAGCAGGGGCCAACATACATGCTTTGATGTGAGGAGCGTGCATTAAGTATTCGGTAGGCCCCTGAAAATGAGCTGATGGCCCTGCTATTAGGTCCAAATGCAGATGCGTCCATGTGTTGCAAAACGCTTAATCTTTTAATTGATCACCTTCCGCTCAGCCCATTCTCTCTGTAACGGTTTTCCTCCCTGTTAGTCAGAATCATGTTTTGAAAATTACTTGAGGTGCTTTTCAAAGGGTGAGTGAGTGCTGCACATCCTGTTTGGAGGAGAAAATAGCTTGATGTAAACATTCTCAATTAATGAGAGCTACTTTCTATTGAACATTGACATTTCTATCAATTAAAAAGCTGCATACAAATGTGTTGTCTCCTGTTCTAATTTTCCGTATCCATTTAAAGATCATATTTTATATAGTCTGAAAGTACTTATTTAATGACTTACTTGATCATCAATCAACTTCCTTGATTATTTGAATGGAATATTTGAATAATATTAAGATTCTAAACTTTTACAAAGTTAAATGATATGATTTAATAGCTATCGAGAATTCAACGTATTGTTCATTCATGTATTGTTAAAAAACTATTAAAGCTGACATACTGTAATACTTGACCTTTAAAGGACATAATTAATGGATAATTGAATGATTCCAAAGAGAAAACTATTTAGGTAAACCATTAACATCATCACACAAGAAAAAAACTTAAGATAGGCATAGCATGCTATGTTTATTGACATAAGCATAATGGAGACCTATATGCAACTGTTTTTGTTTTACCTAACAAGTCTTCTGTGAATGTGCATGCATGCCAAAAGGACTAGCAAATAACGATAAAAAAACTTGAACATTTGAAAACGTTAGTTTGGTTTGAAGTACATTACAATAACAGTGTTCGTCACACGAACAATAATTATAATACAATACTCAATGCTTATTAAATATACGGGATACCGTTTAAAATTAGGCCTAAGTTGCACATTGACAGTAACATTACTTTTGACGACTATCAAAATCTATTTCATAAAAACGTTTTTGAGGTAAACCGTCAATCAACATAACATTTTGAAATGTAATTGAAACCTCAAAGCAGGTAATTATTCTACTTATTCACTAAACATTGCTCAACAATTTAAATGTTTGAATTAGTTTCTGTTTCCACCGATGGTTCATTTACAAATTAGCGTTGCAAACCACATCAATGCTTTTCTTTGTGTTGTATGGTAATTATAATCAGCTTTTTACCAGGACGTTTTACACAATCCGTGACATGGACACACTTTTGTATATATTACAGGGATCGTATGGATCCTTAATTGGCCTTTGAAACTGAGGAAGATATGCTCTGTCGTACCCATATCACTGTATGACTTGCTCAGGATCAGTGCCACCAAGATAGTACTACAACTTGAAACAGCCACTGACTTTAATCTTTGCTACACGCTGTGCAACCTGCTACTTCATCCATGCAGGTGGTCATATTTTTCAAAAACGAATAAAACCAAATTGGTTGTTAGCTTAACATTCATGTGTTTATATACCAAATGCTTCACTCATTTAGCCACAGATTATTTTTTTTAAACCAAAGCATACATTGGTTATTAAATAATTCGTTTTGTTTTATGTCGATCTTATTGATTGACCTTTTGTCCAACAGCTGGTACAGCAATAATTGTATTAATAAGCTGGCAAAACTTGTTTGATTAAAGTTTTCAAAGTCTCGTCATGCAAAATGTTGGAGGATAATAAGCAAAGATTAAAATAAAAATTACTATACCGACATACGTTCAGTCACCAATTACATTGTTCAGTGTGAAGGCAACTTGAAAAACATGAACAATTAAATACAACAATATTTAAGACAATACAATAAATCAATACTTCAAATAATTGCGGATTAAGTAGTTGTAACATGCACTTTATTGTGTAAGTTAAACAAATGTCCATTGCAGTTGAAGATGAAGTATCAATTCGCAGTGCAACAGAAATACAGTAGCAATATATTAACTGTACCAATTTCAATTATCAAACGAAAATGCACAAGGAATGATTCGATTGATTGCTATGTATTTACATTATATGTACATTTAAGATGGCCTTTTAAATTATATGCTCCAAGTGTCAAAATTAATCAGTTGCTGTTGAGGTTTTGATTTAGGCCTGCAACAAATGTATGGTTATACCTATTTTAAATAATTCTATGAATAATACAAGTATTATTATAACAACAATGTCTTAAGAATAATACGATTTTTTTGGCTAATACACAATCAAGAAACGCATTTTTTGAACTGTTCAACTTCTCTGTGAAAAAACATGAAAACATATTTCGTATAGCTAGGCCAAGACCTTAAATAAATATTTGCATTATCAACATTCAGTTAAAAAAACTATAAATAATTTGTTATGGAAAAGACACATCATTAAGTTATTTACAATTATTTTTATAAAAACTTGCCGCTTTTGCTATAGTAAATGCTCCGGTGAGCAAACATCATCCTCGATGTCAACATCGTCCTCGTTTTCCTCGAGCATGTATGAGTCTGGGTCAATTGCATTTTTAATATCGTCAGTGTTTTTTTCATTCATTTCACTTTCACTTGAGTTTTCAATAGATCTATCTATGTCACTTGGATTTTTCTGGTCGTCCTGTGTTTTCCTTAGTTGCTTTTTATGCTTCATCCGTCTGTTTTGAAACCACGTTTTCACCTGTGCAACAAAAGTTTAAAACTGAATGTAAGCAGTTTCAGCTAATGCTAAGCAACTAATCTATTTTGACAACGAGTTAGAACTTTATTAATAATTTCGTTTCCTACCTGCGTTTCTGAAAGACTAAGTGCGGTTGCCAATTCCACTCGTTCTGGTGTAGACAGATACCGCTGGACTTCAAATCTCTTTTCAAGCCCAGATAATTGCGAATCAGAGAAAACCGTTCTTGCCTTTCTGCGTCGGCAATGCTTACCAGGCAACTCTGGATGATGTTGAAATAACGCTGGCATTTGCATCCCTGTGGGAAATAAAAAAAAGTTCCATGAAAATAAAATCTTCTTCATCGAGAAATGTAATCTTTAACACATAATGTATAATTTGCTGTAGCGAGGCAGACAGACATTAACAGAATTTACATGACACGCCTTTTTAAGACTTGTGTTCTGATGCTCAGGAAAACAATAATCTTGCACAACAAACTGGCGATCAATAATTACAATTTACGATGAATTATTTACAAAATTATAGGAATAAAAATATTAACCATTTGCCATTTCATAAACACCAGCAGCATGTGTAGATTTTGTAACTGATTCACAACCTATTTAACTAATTTTGTTTCCTATATTGCGTGCCAAAAGTAAAATGTTGCTATGCACTTACCAGACGTGAAGAAATATTGGTGATGCTCCGGTTTATGGAGAGGATGATGTGGATGTGGTGCTAAAATTGGCGTCGGCATCAGTGGATATCCATATTCAAGAAGAGGCATTCGTGATGCAAGAGAACTTGAAAACGGCGAGTGAAATACCTCTCTCAGGGGCTTGGGTTTGTGCAGTAAGATATCTTCGATAAAGAACGATGTTGACCTCTGAGTTGGCAGCTGAGCCACTGGAGAGGTGTAATTTAAATTCATATTAGAATTCTAAATAACTGTAAATAAATCCGCAAGGTTATGATGCAATTTGGAGCAGACTGTAAACTGTAAAATTCGTAATCTATTGATGTCTGTGTTGGTTTAGCAACAGTAAGTGTTAATTCAGTGGGAGGTAGATTACTATTTATCCAAAAAGAGAGGCTGTTACAGATTGTGAAATTGATTTGTATCAGCCAATAGCACGACTGTTGGGCGGAGAATGGCATTAGCTGTGTAAGGATTAATTTGAAGTGACGGCAGCGGAGAGGGAGGGTCGCTCACCATGAAGCCTTTCCATGGGAGCCTGTTTAGTTGCCGTCATTGTCGAACTTGGGTTCACTTTGGCAGAACCCTTTTCTTGCTGATAAGATTATCAGTAGACTATCCAATACGGCTACAAACGCTATACTAAACTACAGCTATAAATCATTCACAAACTAAAATAATAAATATTTTAAAGCGTATACTCTTGCTTGTTTTATATATTAAAAAAACACAACAAACCTTTGGTAAAGTTTAAGAGGATGATAAGATCAATGATAATGAGTATATGGTGATGATTATACGCCAACTACTTCTGCAGCAAATAATACAGCTATGCAGTTTGGCATATGATGATGGTTCGTCTTAATTTCGAGCCAACAGCAAAAGTAAGGCAGATAACTTTTTTTGATATAATTTTGCAACAAGCAGTTGCGAGGTTTTAGCTGGCTATAGTCTGTCAAGTAATTCGTTTCTGAAATGCCTGTAATTTGGTATTTGAGTCTGGGACTGTGGAAGTGGCTGCTCCCAAACCATTTAGACAGACAGAAACAGTAATTTGTTGATATCGTGTTGTCATCACATTTCCAATCATGGTTGTTAACGGGAAAGTGTTTTAATGTAGGCGGAATTCGTGTGGCAATGCTATTAGGCAATTAGGAAAGATGTTACAGCGGGAGTAAAACTCCTTGGGCTCGAGGACAGGATTTCCATTTGACCAGGTGGGCAGAACAAATTAATTACCTACTGGATGAGAGAAGGTATTGGGCCAAATCTAAGCCACCTCCTCCATATGCATGAGCCTGCAGGTTGAATTAAGGAACTGTATTATTACTTTAACATAAATCTAAATCTGAAAAACAATACAAATAAAATCCATGCACCAATATTTTTTGGGGGGCTAGTTATCTAGCTGTCCCCATGTATAACTTTTTATACCACTCTCTTATCTCCGTGTGCTAAACTAGCAATAGAAAACGTAACTAACAAAAAATATCTTGGATGTTGACGCACCTGCAAATTTCTCAAAGATAGCATATGGGTAACTAGTTGCTTTTGGAGGAAAATTATAACTTAAATGAACAAATGAGGATGAAATCCTCTTTGCGTTGACAGTCAATAGATCCTTTCTATGGCGTTAAGCAGCTTTTACAAGCCATTTCATCAAGTAAATTTTGAAGAAGTAAAGCAGTGCGTCACTCCTTAGTGGCAGATTCTGATAAGAGCCTTGTATAGCCTTGTAGTCTTGTGCATTTGGCAGCATTTCACTTAGCCAGAAGGAAGGCAGTCTATCCTGCCCACAACTAGCCTTTATCCTTACTACTAGGCCTATTATTTTGTTACATAAGAGGAACGTTTGTTGAAGATAATCATTTTTATTATATTTTTGTTGCCTTACCCCTAAATAGATAAAATCACATCTACTGTTTGGACATAAGCATTACACTTTAGTTTATTTATTTGACTGATTTCCATAATGTAAAGAATGATTAAAATATAATTTAAATACCGACACAATAGTCTAGAAAAATCAGTAAAAGAGTTCACCATATAAGTTTTTACATTCCAATTTTAAATATGCAAAAGGAGACATGCTTCCACAACATATTTTATTTAAATCACTTACAATTCTATTTGCCATGTTCCAGAAAATAGTGGGTCCACATTGGCGCTGGAATCTAGTGAAAACATTTGCATGCATTTCTTTTGATGTTGCAGGTCTTCTATTGCGAATTTGTATTTCTTGGGCATTCATGCATTCGGTAGGCACACATGTAAAATATACCTATGATGGAAAAGTAAACGTCTTTTACAATTTAGATTGACCAAAATCATTCAAATGAGGATTTAAAACTCTTACAACTACAACCATAACATATGGTCTTGCATTACTCAGTAACAGTGCTAATTAAAATAGACTATTAGGTTCCAATATGGGAAGATTCTAAACATTTCTAAAATCCTAAAATTGGTGCGTTTTTGTAAAAAAAAGTTATGTCCAATATCAAACCATGTGTTAACAGTGTAGGCCATTACAAAACATGGCTTTACTCATTTGGTGTTTTATCACGATATTGATGATCTTTTGCCACATAAGAAATATATTAGAAAGACATAATAAATTGCACATCTACAGTTTTTAACCTTATTTCTGATCTATGAACACACAACATGTATGTAGTCATCATACACAGCTTACAAAATGTACAAAACATAGCCACATATAAGCCTATTGAACTTTACCTGAGAAAAAGGTGAGCACCACTGATACCCATCCAATAATATAGGACCAGGAAAACCTCCAGTTTCCATAGCGTTTCCCGTAGTAATTAATTGTCACACCAGTGTAAACAGCCATTGCTAGCAACACAAAAAAGCCTGAGGAAAGAGAGAATAAATAAATTACTTTAAATATCTGTTGGATGGCAGATAGTTCCAATGTAATCATCTGTGGAGATAGATCTATGGGGATAGATCTGAGATAATACAATATCTGCAAACAAATTGAACCAATTGAGTGAATTAATTTGATGCCCCAAAATATCATAGTTTAAGAAAGTTGTTGAATAGTACATCTTTAAAATGGTATCTTAACTAACTGTTATGATTGCTAGATGCCCAAAGCAGTGCTTTAATTTTCAGAAAATGTAATTCACATTAATAATTTTTCTATAGAGGGAATAAGAAAGTAGTGAATTGCTGCAGTTTTGAACAACTTTTTTTGTTTACGTTTTTTCAACCCTGATAGTGTTGGAGTAAGAGGAATAAACACAAATTATTGTGAACAGGAAAGACAGTGAAGCAGCGCAAAAAGAAGCCAAATTAACTTAAAAAAAGGTAAGTGACTTACATGAGATGAAAAACAATATGCCTGCTGCAAAGGTTTTATCAAACCTGTCAAAGGAGGAGTAGTGGATGAAAGCCATAATACCAATGATGATACCAATGAAACAGGCTAGTAAGGAAAGGATCATGAGAGCACGTGTGGCATCCAAGTGGGCTGTAGAAAAGGTAAAATGTCAGCACCAGTCAAAAAAGGTTGTTAATAGATGTCTTAAATCTGACTTTCCACTTAATCCGACCAATTTGATAACGAATGGTCATGGTTTTGGATTTTAGGCCACTACTTTGTTGCTTGACCAGAATACATCAGAATACATAAGTGACACTGTCTTATTCGAGCACCAGTAAAACACACTGAATGTTGAAAAGAACTTCCACCACTTGTATAATGTAGGAGCTTTGCTTTGTCCTTACCGATGCTGTCATTGTGTGTAAAGCATTTCCCCGGCATACAGTATCTCCACAGGCCCTGATGCATGTAGTTGTTGGAGTGCCTGTACTGCATCCAATAATCAGTTGCCGTGGAAACAATCAGGAGGATGTTCCCAACGCCTGCACAGAACAGCCCTCCACCCATAAAGCTGTACATCCTGCACCTGCAGACATGCACAAACACAAACACGCACACACACGCACACACACCAACACAGACACACAAATATAAGGTCACTTAGCACAAGGGGTCAGCCACGGCCCACTTCTCTTCTCATCACACACATACACTTCAGGGAGAGAGGACCTAAGTGTTGGTAATTGCATTGTAATGAACACATTATTTCCACTCGCTAGAGCATTTGGGGTTACGGGTGTGTCTTCGGTCTACTTTGTTCTCCAGGAGATCAGTCACAGAGGAGATGCCCTACATAGGCACTTTATCGAGACCTCAGCCTCAATTGCGCCTTTCTCCAGGGCAACTTTGATATTTGATATATTTATCACTCTGTGGTCCACCTGCAGGCACTATTCTTCAACAATTCTGTATCTCTCATGAATTTGTCATGAATTTGCGAGAAAAGAATATGATCAACATGATTTGTATTTATGACACATAGATAGATGGATATGAATGAATTATTGAATCTAGTAGTTTTATTATAATGACGAGTTGTCTTTTTTCGAATGTCAGAAATGCTCTGCTTGATTAAAAACACCCTCTACTCTTTTTGTTCATTGATTGCCCAAAGAGGTAGATTATGTCCAAAAGAATATTTATTAATACAGATAATACATTTAGATTTTCAACAAAAAACAAGCAAACAAAAATTTTTGAATTCTTCGCAAGTAATGCAATGTCCACAATTTTTATGGAGATTGCATACATACATTTATAAATTTCATGTTATCTGGTCATGATTTTCATATATGTAAATATTTCTTAAATACATCATATTAAAGTATATTTTTCCTGTTTCAAAATGTTTGTAGATAAATTATAGACCTGTTGGTTCTACCATATTTTGCTGTATTTTACCACTGACCAGAAGAGGGCAGCCTACAGGAGTTCTTTTTCTGTTTTCCACATATCAGGTAACTGCACAAAGTTTCGCCTCTCTAAAAGGATTTATTGGCTAAGGATACATTATATCGTTGGTAACGTGTAGAGTCTAAAGATTTGCTGACCAAACCAGTAAATGACAGTACTGACAGTACATGCTGATCATTTGCCACCGTGTTTAACTTTGTTTTGAAACTCAGTCAGTCAGTCCTTTCTATTAACTCAAAGCCAGATATCCTTTTGGTAAGCTATTCTCAGAAAAGCAGTAACTGATTTAGCAGACTACAATTTAATGTATTTCTCATAACAAAGATAGCATGATTAATCCATATGACACACAGATTAGGATGATGTCTATACCTCCCCACAGACAGTTTGACTTGTTAAGGAGTTACGACTTTATTCTAAGTATTTTGCCTTCCTTTAAATAAAGTGTATATTTTTAAACAAATGCTTAGAACAAAACCTGGGTTTTGTGCTCTGTTGAATTGGCTCAACACTTGCCCATGCCCCTTAAAGATCTTCAGTGTAGAAGCTTTGAAGTTAAAACTGCTTAAATACCTTACAAAAATTTGATTTGATAATAAATAAAATATTTAATAACATTTATTATTTACAGACAAACTTACCTTTATTGACCCTGTTTGTAATGATGAAGTGACTCTGTAATAAAGTTGGGAGGCTTGACCAAAACACAACGAGGCCCTTTAATGCTAAGACAGGCAGATTTCCAGCAGGCTAATAGCACTAGCGTTTGAGTTGGTGAATAGAGGAACGAGAGATAGAACAAACGGAAGGCCGAGACAAAGGGCCAGGCAGAAGGCTAGCCAATCAGCAGGCACTAGTTTTGTCATTTGGGAATCTGCTGAAAAAACAAAAATGGCCAAAGCTGGCAGGTTGAAGTAATACTGATGACTGCATGGTTTTGATTGAAAGCAGAAGGCTGAAATGGCTATAGAAATGAACAGACCAGGCATCACATTTGCAGTATTAACAACTTCTCCTCAAATATTCAAAACAAACACACAGTAATAGTGATATAAATTACGTGTTTTTGACATTTGCTGTAAGCAGTTGTTCATATAATTAGGTTTATCATGTTGCTATTAGCTTGCGTTTTGTAACCTTGCCTAATGTGGAGTGGGGTTTGCCATTAGTGAGTGGTTTGAGTGGATTGAGTACTTGGAATGATAATCTGTTATTATTCATTGTTTTAATAGGCAAGTGGATCATCAGATCAGAGGACCATCTACAGAACCATTTCTTATAATTCCCTTTTTTATTTCTCATACTGCGATTGCGTCCATCTCTTTTTTGGCCTTTTAAAAATAGTTTTTTAGATCAGTGAATGTCATAAGCACTGGTCCTCACTCCTGACTACCAAATAATACAAAGGAGGGGACTTAAGGAGGATGTGAAAACATAAAGGGATTACAGATTGCCTTGACATTGATATTGTTGTTAATCATTGGAGACAATCCACAAACCTGTCCAAAAAATGGATGTTATGCTAATACAGTGCTTATAAGAATGGTTTTGCTTTCCCCCTTATGTCCCGCTATACGTGTGTGGTGTCTGATTCTTCTCTCATGCTGAGCTTTCCCTCGCCTCACCACACACTAACCCCCAAGATGAAAGGCAGAAGAGTAGCTCCATTACCTGCATTACAGCAAGTTGCTCAGACCAATTGACAACAACAAAATGCCCCAGGAAAAGGATTTTTCCTCCACGAGATGTGAGTGCCGTACTTACTTCTAACTTCATTTTTATAGACCACTGCCTATTTCGTCCTTTTCAAGCGAGCAGCCGGGAGGGCATTTGATATCCTCCTTCGGCGCCATCAAAGTAGACAATATGCCACTGTGATGGAAGAGCAAATCTATCTTCCTTGTACCCACCCATCTTTTGACAGATGATTTTTGTTAAGGAAAGCACACATTTATGTATGAACATGGGTAAGGAACTGAATTGGGGCAAAGTAAAACTGTACTGACACAATCAATTACAAAATTTGCCAATTGTAATAAAAATCTTCCTGTGCCAGTTGTAATAACCAACCTCATGTGCCAGTTGTAATGTCATTGGCTTGCAAACAATAAACTCTTGAAACTATAAGGTTTTCATAAAACTTGAGACAATTTAAAAATATGCCCATTGTTGCTCATTTGTCAGGCCATATTGTTGGAGGCATTATTTTCATTTGCTAAGAAGTGTTTTATCTTATCATATTGGCCTTGACAAATAAAGTTAGGAATGATGACTTTACCTAACATTACTCATTCGTGCTCTCTATCTTCCATGCACGATATAAGGCTACAAAAATATATATTGGTGTCTAAAAGCTGTTGACGAGAGCCTGTAAAATGCTTCTCAATTATGTAAGTTCCAGCCACGCTTTGCCTAAATGCCTAAATCAACTCTTTGGAATTTAATTTTCAAGCTTTCGGTTGGCTAATTTGTTCTGCAAATGCTTTCAGCATTTTCTCAGCGTTTAAATAGCAGCCCTAATCAAAAGAGCTTGTGGATGCTGCTGTCACACACACACACACACACACACACACACACACACACACACACACACACACACACACACACACACACACACACACACACCCCTTAAAAATACGCAGGCACACTCACACAAACACAAAAACACACACATACACACGAGACGATATGTGGATGGGGAGAGAAGGCTTTCTACTTAACCACTTAAATGAATATATCAAGAAACTAATTTGCCATTTTAATTGCATGATTAAAGAAGACGCTGCTTCACTCTCCCGTCTTCCATCTTGGTTGATTTCCAATGCGAGCGCACATTAGATTGATCTAGGAATGACTGCAGAAATCACAACACTTAAGTCTTTTCATTTTCCAGCCTTAATTGAATAATTGAAATTCCTGTCACTGTCTGCACTTAAGGTGCACACAAACCCTCCCTCTCACACACACAAACACCAACACATGCACTCACTCACACAGCAGTGAGGCTGAATGAGTATAGAAAGGTGTTTTTTTTTCTTGTTTGTTGTTTGTCCTGTTATACCTTACTACCTTTTTTCTCACAAGGTAAAGTTTCATTCCATCTGTCAAGCCTCAAAATAGATCAGTGCATGTCCATTTTGTCAAGAATTGCCCATCCCATTAAGTGATTTCCTGTAGAAATGACAGGGGACATTTCTTCTGATATGTTCCCTGAAACACCACTGGCAGACATTAAGGACACATTATTGAGTCCCATTTTCTCCCAGCTGCAAGGATATCCATTAGGGTGGCACACAGCTCTAAATGTTCTCTCTCTCACCAAACTTGACTTCACACATTATACCTGCCTCTGTTTCGAAATTTTCAGAACAAAATTATACTAGAAAAAAGCCATCTTGCACAATGGAACATCTCTTCCCAGGGCTATTTGCCAAGACTTGTTTCTAGAGTGTCAAAATGGACACATTATTATAGCTAATAATGACTGATGGCTGGGCGCACAGAAGTTTGCCAAAAATTGAAACTTTTTTTGTGTCTGTGTCTGTTCCTGGTCTTCTTATTATTTTTGATGATTCAAAAGGAAGCATGTCCCATAGTTAGTTAATTCCAATGCATTTCTTGCTGACTTGATAGCATGCTATACTTGAATGAATAATTTGTGAACTGCAGCCTTTGCTTCAGGTTATCCGGATATACCATCCTTCTGCTGTTCAATATTGAGCTCTATGACCTTTTCAACTGATACATAGTAGATATTGTCTTAAATAGACAACTGAAAGGCAAACATTTGGGGTTGTCCTTCTTCTTTTAAGTGGTGACTAATCTGAACAGAGAGCCATCACAATAACAATACCCTCTAAATACATTTCAGCCTCATACACAAACAAACAGGTAAAGCCTTGTTGAAGTGCTCAGGAGAGCACGATCACACAGGCGTCAGAAGGCAGCTCAAAGGCCATACCAGCCCCCCACTGCACTGACATTCTCATCGCGCCTTGTCCATTAATTTTGCCTTTGTTGGTCCCCTGGTCTCCTGGGGTCCTATCAAGGACTCAATAACTACTGCTTAACCACAGTCCACCGACAATCCCCACCCTGTCTCCTTCCCTCTCTCTTTTCCGCAGAGGATAGACCGTATATATTATACCACATGTGGGAGTAGGTCTACATTGCAACTACTGTGACTACCGCCTTTGACTTGTTCGCACTGAAAAGAGCATTATTGCCCTGTAATTGTGGGAGTCAAACCCAATTAAGTAAATCTGTATAGTGGCAGATGCCGCCTTGTCCCCCTTGTTGTCTCTCGCTGTTGCGCTGCATGAACAGGTTGATCCCTAAGGCCCACCAAACAAGTGACTGCATCGACCCCCGGCTGGGTTGGACATGTTGTTAATTGAGTTCGCGCTGGTCATTAGCTCCTCCTAGGTGAGCAAGAAGAAAAAGAGGCTGCTGCCTCATCTGCTGGGGTGGCTTAGGGAAGTGAAGGTCTTTCTCAGTGGCCGTAAGCCAGTGCTCAAGTGAGGAACGAGAGCCTGTAAATCCGCAGGCTTATGCCAGCTCACCGGCAGTGCCCCGGTACCGACAGGGAGTCTCACAGTCGTGGAGGACCGTGGTCCTCTATTCCCACGACAGGGCACATGGACCCTCTACCTCCAGAGCACTCTCTTTTTTAGAAACATTTCAAATGCCCAGGCTCTTATTTATAGTTGCAAAACTATAGTTGAAAAACGTAATCAGCAAGTGAAGTACGCAAGTAGTGTGATATGAGTGTTTTTTAAAAAGAGCAAACACTTGCCAAATTCACTAAACCTCTGAGGATATATGTCAAATAATGATGACCTGTTATGCAGATACTATAACTTGTACTTGTTGTATAACTTGTCTCATCACACAAATTTGTGTTAAATGTAGTTTTAATATATTCCACATTCATGATAAGTGTTTGCATTTACTAAAACTTCATTCTCACCTCTATTCCTGTTCAATCTAATTTCACGTTGACACACTTACAAATTGTGGAATTTGTAAAAGCAGAGAAAACCTTTGTAAGCAACTTCAACAATCATTGAAGCCTAATAACTTCCATGGCTGTCACAACAGCCACTTCTTCTTTATATAGAGGCGGGCAAATAATAAGCTAAGCATATTGTCAGTATACACCCCCGTGGGTATCAAATGAATAAAAGCACCCACCCAGTTGATTTAAATGTGTGTGATCCGATGCCTCTTTCTCTCCCACTTTTGTTGTTGTCAGAATGGACGGGTCATCGTGGGTCAATGAACACACATCCATTGACAGGGATGTGTGTGTGTGTGGTTTAGGTGGGGTTATATTGTGTGGTACACCCATACTGAGTGTGGGTAGGGTGTCTTGCTTTTAGACCAGGATGTTCGAGCGCAGTCTGGCGTGGCCCCTTTTGCACATTCACCATCAGTACCTAGGGGGTACCAGGATTCATGTGGGGTGGATTATCGTTGCATCAGTGAGAAAACCTGTGCTCAAAACCCTGGCAGTGGCACGCCTTCCTGCCTCCGGATTGCTCCTTAAACCTTCCTCAAGTCCCTGCTGCCTCTCCTCAGAATCTTTTCTGGGTGTTAAGCAGATAAGCACATAGGAACAAATTGGGGGAGGCGCACATGAAACTGCAAGTCTTTTGTTGTGAAGTTTGATGAATGACCCTCAACACACATGGCTAGTAAACCAATATGTATGTAGTGCAGCCTATAGAATTGTCGATTAATTTTAAAATGGTTAACCCACAGATAGATGAAGTTGACACTTCATAACATCAGATAATGTGTTTATAAATGTCATACGCTGGTAATGTGTGTTACATGATTTGTTAGAGATGCATACAAATGTAGGATAAGAGCACTAAAACATGCACAAGTTATTTGTTTGATGTTGAATAACAAGTCAGCTTTAACATATCAAAAGGAGTCGAAGATAAAGTGTACAATTCTTCTAGAGATACTTTGAATAAAGTTTGGCAATAGGTGTCATGGCCACAAACACAAGTAGGGGGCTTTGCATTAGCACAATTAAAGACTCTAATTCATTCTTAGAATGAGGTAGCAGAATTCTGTTTCTTTAGGATTCATGTGTGTTAATTGGATTCTTTATAATTAAAAAATGCAATCAGGTGTTAAAACTTGTTTGTTGGCATACGATGAGATGATTCAGATAGATTTAAGTCACTGTTTTGAAATTTTTCTCTTATTAATATACAATATTTGCATTACAAATATGTCTATCCTAACTACAAAAAATAAATGCATATTTTACAAAAAAGAATGAGGAAATCTTGTAATCTAATGCATTGTTGAATGACAATTTTCCAAGGGTAACCAAGTTATATAGACAGATAAGGCTCTTATAACAAATAATGAAATGCCCTTAATATGTTATTTAAATTTACACTATTTATTTAATTTCCTGTTAGTTAACAATACAATATGTATTTCGTTGAGCACCAAAACAATGTGATATTTATGGGAATGCTATTATGATTTGAGCCATGATGTCGGTTTAACTGACCTCTCAGTTGTTCTGCAAATCAAACACGATGAAGCACCATAACGCCCCCTCTTTTCTGCATCATAGACATATTTTACGAGAGCAGGTGTGAACGAGAAGCTTTTGCCAGATAACTAAAAGAAAAATTACAGATGTTTTACAATCTAATACCCAAATCATGGCATTGCATTGCAGTTAATGTCGGTCATGAATTGTGAGAGACACACGTTCAATGTTATTATTGATATTTATATTATTCACAGCTAGCTGAAGTTTACCTATTTTAACAAGCCACCAAATAAACATTGGCTCATGCATTTGATTACTAAAATGGTTTTGTTATAGGAAACATTCTTTTTCTTGATACTTTCAAACTGACAGTCCAACTAATACGAATATCTGTAATCCTTTGGCAATGCTGATATTGAATTTTCACATTGGTGTACATAATTCCGAACTATTAACATTTTGCTCAGACAGCACAGTAAATTGAGTGGCACAACAGATTGTTTTGAAAGCTTACATATAGGCTTGGCCCATGGTCCGAATGCTGTCTTTTAATATCATCCAGAATGGGTTAGTTATAGCTTATCTAAAAGTTTCAGTTTGCTTAGCTCCGGAATATATCATAATGATTTTGAGGTCTTGATAACCCATATACTGTAGATGAATAAATATAGATGAATGCTGACATTTAAATGTACAAACTTAATATGTATATGGTAGTTTACAGACACATTTAGGATACTCAGATATTAAATACATTTCTTGCAAAGCCTCAACCTTGAACAAAGAGTAAAGGAACGTATAGCATCAATGTTGCATTTATAAAATATGGCAAATACTTTGTTGTTTGATTCATGGTCTATCCAGATTATCTATATTAATTTGTAAACTGACTCTTGACGTACATATACCATCTACCATCATACTATGAGCAATTAAGCCCTCCATGTTTGGCATTACTGTTTAAGTCACATCTACATAGTTTTCACATTTAATTTCTGAAAACTTTATAAGCACCACTGCACTCTGACATTATGCCTCTATGTAATGACTCTATTACAATACACAAAAACTGCCAACTTATTTCCTATTTGTAAAAGGAACCCCCAGTTAGCGTTTAATTGAGTGTGCATTTGCCAATTTTCCCTCTCCCTCTAACACACCCCCTCCCTCCTAGATTCTACTCTGTCAATCAGGAGCATAATGGTGACTAAGGAACAAATGTGCCACTTTGGGAAGAATCAGGGGCCAACAGTCAGTAATTAACCAGTTCATAAGGCAATTTCTCTAATTATCCCCTTCAGTGGTGGCCGCATACTCTGAACTTCCTGATTACATGCCTATTGACTCTGAATCCTATGACGAAACGTTCCCCGCTCAACTTCCTAATGGAGTCTAAAAGAGGAGTCATTTACAACTAACGGATGGCTTTATTAAAGCAGAGTGCTTGCATGGACCTTTAAAATGTTACTGAAAATGCAATTTAACCTGTCATTTGAAGGAAGCTTTCATGTACTTATGAAGCAGTCATGCAAACAGCAATGCAATTAGTTGTCAACCTTTTACAGCGCCCATTTGATTGGAGAAATGTTACATACCCTTTTCTCCATTTGCCCTTAATCAGCCTTTTTCAGGGTGAATTTTTCAGAATATAAAAGACAAAATGTCTTTCCCACCGGCTGTTGTTTTGTGTTTAAACACTCCTCTTTCTGTGGCCAGATTGCCATTTTATGTTAATATTTACATGTGTCAATTTGCTATTCATCATTTTTTGAAAATCAATCGATTGATAAATCAATCTTCTTGTCGCTCAAAAATACAAGCATGTATTTTTACTTCCTGTTCACCATCTTGAAAGATTGTAAATAACCATGTACACAGTCCTACATCTTCTTCTTGTGATCAAGTATCTGATTAGCACTCCACGTTTTGAGGTTTATCATTCTATTATGCATAAAAAATCTATGAAAAACGTTGTTTGTATTTTTATTTCACCTATTGTCTCATTACTTCAATGTTGTCTTTTTCCTCTCATAACATAATGTAATAGGCAGTGTGTTGCATAGAAAAAAGTTAAATCATTCAATTTAAATGTGACAACTATAATTAAACACATGTGAAGAGCTTTTAAGCCTTTATAGTGATTTTGTTTAAACAAAGGTGTTAAACAGTAAGTGCTTTCACAGCCAGTAGTTGCAGCATGTACCCTCATGGAAAATCCAAGTTTCACATGAAAACAAACAGAAATGCCTCTACAATTAAACATATTTTTTTAGTTCTCTGTGAGGAGTCAGGGAAAACGTTAAATGCGTTCAAGGCTGAAGTTTGCTGAAACCCATTGAGCTACTCAGCTTGACTCCAAATTCAAATAATGAAGAAATGGAAAATGGAGGCCAAATTGACCCTTTCACAGCATGTTAAGTCTGTTTGTAAGAGTGCCTGCTGGGGCCATGCTCCTTCCCATCAATAAAATAATTTAAGAACACATTATACTCCTTTAAAAGACCACATTTGTGAGACCAGGTGACTCCTAAAAGACCCTGCGGATTAGAGAAACCCTGCATCAGGTACTTTTAAATCAGCGCAATCAATATGACTGAGGCCACCATTGTGTTGCAAGTGAATATTAAAAAAGGACATGTCAGTTGTTATTCTTGCTATTGGATGGCAAAGGAGGAGAAAGGTTGAAAACCTCAAGCTCTTAGATTTTTTGATGTACTTACTAAGATAGATCCTGAAAAAATGCAAAAGTAGCTGGCATATGTACTTATACAGGAAGACACTTTGATGTTATGATAGCCTACAATAGTGTTATTTAATCACATTTTGAAGAGATAATGCTTACTAATACCCATTCCATATAGACCCAGTACCCATTCTCTGAATTAAATCAGCCTATCTCCAAAATCAATTTGATTTATCTTTCTAACACAATCACATTAGAGGGTTAGCTCTCATAGATATGGTATTTTTACTAAGCAATGCTAGACCTTTTTTTTATCAGGATTACAAAAATCTTTGCAAGAAACAATGTCCAGTTATACTGAAATAATAGTGAATGGGGGCAAAAATACATGTGTCATCCACATTTCTGCAAAACATATATTCTAAAGATTTTCAGTTACATGCACGTTGCATTTTTTGCATTTGTTTACACATCTCCCTGATGTTTAGTCTGTATCCTGACAGCATGCGTTTATCCTGCTCTTTTTGTACAACCACATTTTGTCACCCGCACCACCAGCCATCTGCTGTCAAGTCTTGTGCTCCTCTCGTCTGTTCTTCTCTGAGTGGAGGCACACGGCCGCCAAACGAAGCAGTGATTTGGCATGTTAGTGAGTGTGTCGAGGCTAATAAGACAGAGGGGGCACAGTAATGGACAGAATCTGGACAGAATCACAGCTAGGCCCACCACAACAGGGAGTGGGTAATACAACTAATTTCTCCACTGTCTCAGTAACCGCGCAGACGGAAATGAGGTCAACAGAGGTGCAGGCAGCACCAAATGAACAGCTGTTGCCTCTCCTGCTGTGAAAAACCAAAGACTAGACACATACCAAAGCACAGACAATAACCCCCACTCTCCACCCCCTTTTCTGTAAATGCAGAAGTATGTATGTTCAAATTAAGGGCAGGACCTCTGCATATTTCTTTCACTGCTCATTTTTGAAGCCCTCTTGCACTGCCGGTATACTGTCGGCACCACTCAATATGGGTCTTGATGAAATGTGCGTGCGGTTGGGATAGATTGCTTTCTGGCTGGGGTTGGGATGTTTGTTTTGATGTAGAAACAATTGTCTATAACAAAGATGACTCTCATAGGGAGATATGGTACAAGCGTGTACATTGGAAATGCTTGATACAACAAAAGGTTATATGAGGCTGGGGTAGGAAATCATATATGCATTAATGTAGATAATAAGGTGTCTATGGCTGAATTCTCACCATGTATACAGCTCGTCTTGCTATTTGATTGAACATCATTGCAAAGAACAAATATGTTAGTGCCTCACATACAGTTTGTCATTTCTTTGGAGCATTGGCAATCATGTATACTAATGTTGTGGATTGTTGGAATCAGTGTGTGTGTGTTTGGAGTGTATTCCTTGACATGGGTTTCCGGTGCTGAGCAAATTTTGAATATCATCATTAAACTGCAACCTAAAAACTACCCCGGCAATCAGACACATATTTTTAGAAGTAGCAATTTTTGTTTTAAAAGTAAAAGAATCCAATATAAGAAAAAAAAGTAAATGCTTTGCTTTTTGATTTACTTGAACATGACAGGAATTAAATAGGGATACAAACAAGAGGATAATTGCACAAAAAGTAAGATCTGACAGCATTGATCTAGAGAGGATTAGCCATGGATGATTGACAAGCGGGAGTGGTACCTCTACACAGGGCTTGCGCATTATTATTATCAGACTGATTTGGAGATACCCAAATGGCATGTGTCACCACATGCACTTTCCTATTGCCTATACTGTGTGACCTGATTATACATGGTCACTTGTGCCGTAGCTTACTTGTACGTTAACACAAACTTATCCACTCCTGGAAAAGCATTAAACGTCAGATAAGTTGATTAATAGCCTGAATGCCACACTTACTGTAGCTCTCTATCATGGTAGCTCCTGGCTTTGCTGTTGAGAGACAAATAGGGAAATATGTGGTTGGACAGAGTAAGGGAATAAAGGAGGAGGCGAGAGGGACTGAAATGCAAATGCAATCTAGGACCGTGATGCATTAAGACCTCCCCATCAGGAGTAATAATGGATTAAAGGCTGCAGTGGCTCCCCCGTTTGCCAGTCAATGTTCTTTCGTTTTCTACATCACCCCAATTCTAACCCCCCTCCCTTCCTTGTTCTGTTCTGTTGGAAGGAGTCGATTTGCCGTCAATTGCCATCTCGGCCAGCGGCATTAATGCGCACCCACAAAAGGATGACACATCGCATTATCACCTCACTCCCTTTCAAATTAGAGCTGAGCGCTGCCTCGGCGCAGCTTGTGACTGGTTAACACTATCAGCTATTTGTTGGGATTGGCCCCTAATACGCGCCATCTAAAGATTTCATCAGGCATTTAATGACGGAAATAAACCACTGCCCACAGGGAAATTGCACTGATTAATGGAATTAGGCGTTGGAGAGGAGTCGATACAGGCTGTGGACGGTCAGTTGGGGATCAGCCAAGCTGTCTGTCACAGACTATGTCGAGACGGCTGGCCAAGGAGCCTGGGCCAACCCATAGCAGCCTCTCTTGCACATGGCCCACTTAGCCCTAATAGGGTTCGGCCTCTGTGTGTCCGTAAGAAAGCCAAGGATTAAGATTCAACCCTGCATCAAGGCTGCATGCAGTCTGCCTCTCTTTAAAAGGCCTTCGCCATATGGGTCCTGTTGGATACGGATCATTTCAATACAATGCAATCCATCTTTGGGAGTGAGCCACTGTAAAGCTTGCAAGTAGGGGACAAACTGTGTAAAGCACATTGCCTTATTTCATCCACCTTTGTACTACGTCTGCGAGGCTGATTTGTGCCCCCGCCCCTGGCCTGCTCCTCCCAGCATTCTTAGCCAGTTAAGTGCTCTCATGTAGGAGCCCTCCCTCTAATGCACCTCTGCCCCCGACCCCCAACTCTTCGGTCAACCCCCCCTCCAACCCCTATGGTTCAGCCGGCCTTTGTTTCCAATTCCGGTCCCTTTGCATTAACCATTGCTGGCTGGCAACTGGGGGCCAGATAGAAACAGCTTGGTATTCTCCTTGGACAATCATCCATACGATTCCCGCATTACTGGGTGACAAGCAATAGACCATGCATTTGCAGATTTGACTTGTGAGTAGTTTTGATAAGACGTTTGTGGTCGGATACATGAATAAAGCTTTCTCCAGTCATTACTGCTGCAGTCATTTGTGACATCTATAGTTGATAAAGATGTTAGTCGTTTCCACGTATGCACAACTGTGCTTCTATTGCTACTTTGACTCTATTTTATTTTCTTATGGATGCTCAAGCAGAAAAAGAGCCTGTTGCTGTAGATATAACACGGTCTAAACATACGGATTAAAACATACAGTATATGATACACTGAAATACAATTTTGAAAATTATATGGACTGATTAGTTCCTCCATTGAAGCATTTTCACTTAATTTGAAGGTTTTCACTTAATTTGACCAGATACATTATTTTTTACTTTATTTAACCAGGAGAACTCACATTGAGATCAAAAACCTGTTTTTCAAGCAAAACCAGGGCATGAGGCAGTAGCACAAATCAACATAAAAATAAAACAGTAAAAGAAAAAATTATTAAAAAACAATAATAAAAAAGTTTCCAACACACACAGTCAACATATTACACTTTACAGTAAAGCATATTACATAACGAGTCATACAAACACAAAATAATCAAAGAGCAGACCATATTTTCAGCACTGATTTTTGATTAGATATAACGGATTTCTTTTGAACCCTCATTCAAGCTTAGCTGTTTAATTTTTATATTATTTCTATAACTCAGTTTCTTCAACAGTTACTCTTGCTTGGATGAAATGTTATTTATAATGATTCTTATTCGAAATCACCACCACCAGCAAGTGAGTTATTTGTCACCCTCTTTAAAAATTATAAACTAAACTATCGGCAAATCCAGGCAAACGTATGTTTGTTTTCTTTTAAAATGTTATTTTGGGTAGAATCTTCTAAATAGGCATTTATTTTATGCTACTATATTTAGGAACAGTTATACTGCTGAGAGATTTCACAAACTGTTTATTTATTGTTAGCTTGACAAAAAATGTTGAAATTTTTCTGACAGTATAATAAATACTGAAAGTAAAACATATGATCGTCACAGTAATAGCTGAATCTTTTTTAAATACATCTCAGTTATACAGTATGTGCCCTCCTTTACGATTCTATTTAGCTTAATAACTTAATAACAGTGGTAACTTTGTTATTATAATTGTATATGCAATGCAAATATTGTTGCCTCTCCTGTTATAAAATATATAGAGCAATGTTAAGTGCATATAAAGACAGCATACAGTTGTCCAACATCCTAATACCAAAGCTTTTCAAACTTGTCCTTCTACTTAAACCTTGACTGCAGTGCCCTCTAGTGTACTCTTTACGTGGTTTACATGTTTTACCTACATTAAATGATATTCTAGTGATAATGACAGCAACCTTACGCAAATCATTATAGTGTATGTCAGTACCTAATTACTTTTTTCCCCTATAAGGAGAAATAGTTATAAAAAAAATGGTCAAATAATACTTAAATATTTGTACATGTTTTAACTGTGATAAACTGTGGTAAAATATTCTGATTTGTTGTCCACCATGTCTTTTGTATAACTACCCTATATTTGTAATTTGTAGCTAAATAGTTATCTGTAGTGAACGACTTTTTTAATTCTACAGGTTTGAGCACATCTCTTTTGATGGTAGCTGTTTTGAAGGTCAACTTCTTTCAGTATGGACTAATTTGTGATTTAATAATCTTTTTTCTTTTTTTAAGAACACCATGCTCAAATAACAAAGGTTTGTTTTGTTCATGGCTGCTGGAACTGTTGCATCCAGTCAACTGCAGAAACAAGACACCATCTTGTGGAAGATGGAGAGTACTGTAAGATAAAAAAAAAGATACATTACAATTTTTTATCTGTCTTTTAACATAAGTGATTTCAAAGTTTTTTTTACAACGGTTACAGTAGTTGAACTCACCTCAATATGCAACATTATTTGTACTTGCCTCCATCATCTGAGATGAAGAGCCACAATCTACCAGAAAGATCTACACTATTTAATTCTGTTATGTTACCAATTCTGTTTTTAGGATGAACGACCTTCAGATACGCCTTTCTATATTTAGAAGTAAAAAATTTAAAAGTCCAAACTTTTTATTCTACTCTGTGTGTTAAAGTTCCCTTAGCGATTACCTCATTTACACTCCACATATGGGTATATACCACCATGTCCTCAACTATCCTCAATTACACAAACATACGTTTTCTTGACCCTAGGCCTTCAGACTGTTTCCATAGACCCCATGCAGGACGCAGGTGTTTAGGTAAGACAGTGTATTTGTTTAGTAGGAAACATATGACAATATAAAGGTGGTGTATTGAATAACCAACTCCAATTTACAGTTTTACAGTGAAAGCAAGAAAATACACAACATTGGAGCACTGACAGTCCAATTATGCACCTTGCTAAAGCCAAGGGATAAGGCATCCATCAAAGGCTGCCTACAATCCCCTTAGTCAAGGTTACGCAGCAGTGATCTACTTTGCTGTTTATCCGCCTGAGACACAACCCTGCATCTCAAGTCAACAAGACCTTTCATCCATTAACCCTCACTTTAATCCCAAATTCTTACAGAAGACACACACACATATGCATACCCCCCCCCCCCCCCACACACACA
>JAVQIZ010221757.1:0-10393 GCA_036023535.2 Galaxias brevipinnis | reverse complement strand
GAGGACATAGTAGTGCTGCAGTGGTTATTTTAGGGGCCTGGCCACCCGCACTGCTTGGTCGCTGATGGTGGAAACGCAATCACATCGCATTTGCTCAGGGAAATGCATTTTCTAGTTTTAAATTGTTTACAAATGAAAAACAAATGCATGTATTTTTGAGGGAGATCTGGTTTGAATTACGTTTTTTAGACAGCTAACCAATTATGTGATTTCCTATGAAAGACAAATATGTTGAAAGTGTTGTTACTTTATTGGCTTCTGTAAAACTGTCACTGGATTGGGTTTACACAATATATTTGATAGGTTGTTGGCATGTCAGTCACTGAGGCTGTTCAGGGGTTGTCACTTGACAGTCTTGGGAACAAGGCAGAGAATATTACTTTGAGCAGTGCTCCAAAAGACTTTAAATCAGGGAGCCGATCGAACGGCTCTTTTACCGAGGTGATGCGGTTCCCTACGTTCACTGAAAAGAGCCGTTAAAAAAGAGCCGTTCGTTCGCAAACGACCCATCACTAATAGCGGCGGCGGGCCACCGCTGCAGAATGTACATAGCAGAAACACTGAGGCTGTAACGTAACAAAATGTGAATTAAGTGAAGGGCTGAATACTTTCTGAATGCACTGTATTTATATAAATACATAGCATAACCTCAAAATAGCTGTCTTCCAACAGAAAAAGTGTTATATTTACAAAGGTGTGCGCTAAAAATTTAAGAATATTGTTGATACTATCACAGGTGCCATTTTAGAATCCTCCAACAAGACCATATAATTTACCCAGTCAGGTCGTTCTCCAAGTTCACCCAGGGGCTCTTGTGACGGGACAGTGAAGTCTCGTAATCCTGTAGTAAACTCGACCGGACCTGTCCCTGGCAGTGGCAGCCTCAACAAGGGATAGCTAGGAGGGGGAGAACGAGACAGATATGAAGAAGAAAACTGGCTATGATGTCAATCAAAATGTTTTTGCAATAAAAATGCGCCACTATGAGGGTATTTGGCAAACACTTGCATGTGTATGAGTGCTACAGAGCACAAGATACCAGGGAATCCCATTACTTTTGTTACTAGAAATTAACAGCTTTCTTCCAGGCACAGTGTAAGGATATAAAGATAGTACTAAAGCTTTGGATGTTGCCAGAAACACAATGGCACCCTTCTTTGTAAAATAGAAGAAGCTGGCTTTCTGGCTTAACTGTCGTAACAGTCGTGCTTAACTCTTAACTTAAGTAAAGCAAGGTTCTATAATCACAGAAAAGTATTTTCTTTTGTCCTGTTCTTGAGCCACATCAAAATAATTGAAGTTTACTTATATCTAATAATAATAATAATACATTTAATTGGTAAAGCTCTTTACATAGTTAAAACAATCTCAAAGCACAACATTTAGATAACAAAATGAAATATATACAACATGGGTAAATGTTTACACAGAAAAACAGAGGAATTGTAAAATAAAACAACATTGAAACACAGTTAGCACAAAGCTTTCTCAAATAGAAAAGTTTTAGGCCTGATTTAAAAGAAGACAAGAGTCTCTGGCATCCTCAGATGGTCTGGGATGACATTCTACACACGGGGGGCTGCCGCACTGAACGCCCAGTCGTCGATTGAGCAGATCTAGGTTTTGGGGGTAAGGAGAAGCAGGCTGTCCCCAGACCTGAGACAGCGGGAGGGTCTGTAGGGTATGATTAGCTCTTTGAGGTAAGAGTGGGCATTGCCATAGGAGCATTTGAAAGTTAGAAAAAGGATTTTTAATTTGATTCTGTAGAGGATAGGGAGCCAGTGAAGAGAAGACATGATTGGACTAATATGTTGGTACTTCCGCACTCTCATGAGGATCCTGGCAGCATTGTTTTGTATGTATTGCAGCAGCTGAAAGTTCCTGCCAGAAGTTCCAGAGAACAGTGCATTGGAGTAGTGCAGCCTTGACAAAACAAAGGCACAGACAAATTTCTCAGCAACTGGAAGGGTTAGGGTAGGGAGGAGTTATTAGGAGTTAAAATTAGACTTCGCAGAGCTGCTTGATATGGTCTTCAAAGTTCAGGTTTGAATCAAACTGGACGCCAAGGTTTGAGATGGAGGAGGAGAGAGATTTTCTGTCCAGTGAGGTTGGTTAAGGGGGAGTGCTGTACTTGGTGTGGGGTAACAATCAGTAAAGCCTCTGTCTTGCTGCTTTTAAGTTGGAGGAAATACTGATTCATCCATTCCCTTATTTCCTCCAGGCAGGTGTTTAAGCCAGTGCAGGCAGCAGATGGACTGGGTGCCGTTTTCAGGTATAGCTGAGTGTCATCAGCATAGCAATGGAAAGATATTCCATGCTGGGTGATGACCCGGCCAAGAGGGAGCAAATACAAAATAAATATCGTTTTAGAAAATCGGTGAAGTATCCCTTTAAGCACTTTATTGAACTGCATCACAAGACTAAAAATAAGTAAATAAAAATTACACTGATGCTGAAACTTTCGGGGTCACTTAGAAATGTTTTAAGAAAGATAAATATTAAAATATTTATATTTGATCAGAGATACAGTCTAGACATTGTTGATACATGATTATTCTACCTAGAAATGGCATGTTTTTAATGGAATATCTACATCGGTGTAGAGGCCAATTTTCAGAAAACATCACTCATGTGTTCCAATGGCAAACTGTTAGCTAATCCATGTTAATTGGATTAAAAGGGTAATTGATCATTAGAAAACACTTGTGCAAGTGAATAATAATAAATTGCATTTATTACCTATCTCATTATAGTATCAATGCAAAAAATTCATTATTCTGGCATTTCAGTGTAACTGAGAAACTGTGCATACTTGCCATCATAGAAATAGCTTAGATCATAAGATTAAGGTGTTTTTGCAACTTCAGCATATATGATTTTGATGTTCATAACTGCAATATCTGCTGCCTTTACTTCGAAACAAAGCTCCGCTCGCTCACTGGAGATGCCTCTGTGCCCATCTGTACATCATGTGGCACAGCCTTCAATCTTGACAGGCTATTAAGTATGTCAGCTAGTGTTGTGGGCAGGACATTGCTCAAGACCAGAGTGGTGACAAAAGACAGAGGTACCGGCATCAGAGCCAAAGTCGCGCATTTTAAAATTAATTTAATGTATCAGCAATTGGACAAGAAAATACAGATACCGATAATCTGTAAAATGTTGAATATCGGCACCGATAATCGCTCAACCCCTAGTTTGGATGACACAGAAGAACATTTGTGAGATACAGAAAAAAGATTAAAGATGCTGGAGGACTGCTGATGCCTTTTGTCAAGCATGGTGGAGGAAATTTTATGGTCTGGGTGTGATTTGGTGCTGGTAAAGTGGGAGAATTATACAGGGTAAAAGGGATCTTGAATAAGGAAGACTGTCACTCCATTCTGCAATGTCATGCATGCCCTGTGTACCCAAAGCACAACTCCAAACTATGCAAGAACTACACTTCTCAAATTAAGGGAACACTCAATCATCACAGTATAACACCAAATCAATTCAACTTCCGGGATATCGACCTGTCCAGTTAGGAAGTGATTGTGAATCGAGTTCACCTGTTTTGGTGCAAATGAAAGCGACAACAGGTGGACAGGAGAGGCAACAGCAAAACAACCCCCAAAAAGAGAATGGTTTTGCAGGTGGTAGCCACAGGCCATTTCTCTCTCTTGATCCTTCCTGATTTTACTCAAGTTTTGCATTTTACTAGTGCTCTTGTCACTCCTGGTAGCATGAGGCGATACCTGCAGCCCATTCGGGTTGCACAGTTAGTCCAGCTCCTCCATGATGGCACATCCATACGTGCTGTCACAAGGTCTGCTGTATCTCACAGCAGTCTTCAGAGTGTGGAGGAGATACCAGGCCATTACATGAGAGGAGCTGGACAGGGCTGTAGAAAGGCAACAACCCTGCAGCAGGACCAGTATCTGCTCCTTTGTGCGAGGGGGAACAGGAGGAGCAATGCCAGAGCCCTACAAAATGACCTCCAGCGGCTACTCGTGTGCATGTTTCTGACCAAACTGTCAGAAACAGACTCCATGGGGGTGGCATGAGGGCCCGATGTCCTCTAGAGGGACGTGTGCTCACCGCCCAGCACCGTGCAGCTTGATTGGCATTTGCCAGTATGGTATATTTAGTGTTAAAAAGTAGATGCCTGTTTTGTAATCAAGTATGTGAAATGAATTTTAAAGAATAGTAGTTAAGCAATATAGGAGAGTAGAAGACGGGAGGAGACAGACACCAGATAGGGTGAATCCTAGCCAGCAGCTGCATGTCTACTGGTTGCCCCCAGGATATTTAAGGTCACCAAACGGTGACAGAACAGAAAAGAAGTGCAGGAAGTTTTAAGTCGTAAAAGTAAGCATGATAGGAAACCAAGAAGGATTATAACTGACTCTTACAAGATTTCACTGTTTATTGCCCTGAGAAAGATGACCATTCGAAGTAAACAGATGCCGAGAGTGAATAGACCAATAAAGTGTAGAGGGGGCCAGTTGTAAAAGGGATACTAAGGTTCCTAGCAAGGAGAAGTCCTGGGGTGTTGAGAACAAATGTGGTTACTTGTAAAATTGGGGAGTGACCAAAAGTTGTGGGATGAATTGACTTGAATGTGATGTATAAAAAGATGAACTGTGAATGCACAATTCAGTTGGTGCCTGCAGACCCACTAGGTCTTATTCTATGCCGAATAAACCCTATTCTTCTGACTTCTCAGCCTTCAACTCTTAGCGTATTTACAATGAGTAAATTGGTGTTCTCAGATGTCGGAAAATACACAACACCAGAGAACACCAGAATTGACAGCTTCGCCATTGGCGCCCCGCTCTCTTCACAGATGAGTAAGTTCACACTGAGCACGTGACAGACGTGAAAGAGTCTGTAGACGCCGTAGCGAACTTTATGCTACCTGCAACATCATCTAGCATGACCGGTTTGGTGGTGGGTCAGTGATGGTCTGGGGAGGCACATCCTTGGAGGGTCACACAAACCACGTGCTCAAACAGTACCCTGACTGCTGTTAGCTACCGGGATGAAATCCTCAGACCCATTGTCAGACCTTATGATGGTGCAGTGGGCCCTGGGTTCCTTCTGGTGCAGAACAATGTCTGGCCTCATGTGGCCAGAGTGTGTAGGCATTACTGGATGACGACAGTATTGATTACATTGACTGGCCCTCACATTCCCCAGACCTGAATCCAATTGAGCACCTCTGGGACGTTATGTATCGGTGCATCCGACGCCGCCAAGTAGCAACACTCACTGTCCAGGAGTTCACTGATGCCTTGGTCCAGGTCTGGGAGGAGATCCCCCAGGGCACCATCCGCCATCTCATCAGGAGCATGTGTAAGTTGTCGTGATGAAATTTTCTTAAGTTGGATCAGCCTGTGATTTAGATTTTTCTCTTTGATTATCAGTGTGATTTTGAATCAAGCCCTCAATGGGTTGATGAGTTTGGTTTCCATTGACCATTCTTACGTCATTTTGTTCTCAACAAATTACAAAATGTATCTCAATAAAGATTTTCAACTTTAATATTTCATTCATCGAGATCCACTGTGGAATTTAAGTGTTCCCTTAATTTTTTTGAGCAGTGTATTTAGGGTAGAAGCAGTCAGCTGGTATTCTGTCTATAATGGAGTGGCCATTGGAGTCACTAGATCTTATCCCTATTGAGTTGCTGTGGGAGTAGTTTGACCGTATTGTACATAAGAAGTGCCCATTAAGCTATTCCCACTTGTGGAAGATGCTTCAGGAAGTATGGGGTAAAATCTCTTAAGATTACCTCAAAAAATTGACAGCTAGAATGCCAAAGGATGCCTGCAGGGCTGTAATGGATGCAAATGGAGGATTCTTTGACGAAAGGACAACACTATAATTTCAAGTAAACTTGATAATGTCAACTATATTTTCTATACATTTTTCATGGAGACTGGGTGACTCCATACTTTGAGAGGTGGCATATGTGTTACATAATATGGACATTTACAATGATTATTTCTTATAAGATGAAAAGTATGAGGGATCAGTGATCAACACAAACAAAGTAGAATGCTTGCACACATTTACACACACAAACAACACTGAGCATACCAGCAGGTGAGGATGCTAGCAGAGGTGAAGAGAATGATGGGCACTGGGTAGGAGGCACACAGCAGCCCATGGCGGTAGAAGGCCACCGAGATCTTCTCTCTCAGCCGTTCTCTCACCGTCATCCTGAACGACAGGGTCAGCTGCCAGCCATCGGTGGCTGGAAGACAGCTAATGATGTGGTAAAGCGGGGCATGCAGGGACCTGAAGGGATGGTAAGGAGGTTTAGCAGGATTATTTACCAGTAGCGAGGGTAAAGGGTTTTGTTGTTACTGGGTGGTGCACACGTGTCGCCGGCAGAGTGAAACATCAATAAGTAATTTTAAAAATAAAAATAAAATGACACGACAGCAAAACAAAAATTTGAAAATATTTATTTAAAATAAATGTACCCATACATAATGCCTCTTTGAGCCACTACTGACGCAATCTATATTAGCCTCAGTGGCAAAAATATTTGTCTGGCGGAGAGCACTGAAAGAGTTCTGTCATAGTGAACCTCACCCAGAAGTGTTCTACTGATGCTCAGTTGCATGCTCAAAGCAGAGTGGAGCAGTAGAGGCTCTCCAGCTCCACTACTCCTGTTTGTCTACTTGTCTAATAATGTTACAGTGTCAATGAATAACTTGATAAAATGTTATCCCAACACAAATATTTTATCACACAACCAGTTAGAACATAAAAATATTGTAGTAGCCACCACTAAAACGTTACATATTTAAGAACTAGGAGGTATTTGTTCCCCTTCAAAATTAGGGGTCATAGCTAAGAACTTTGAGCCCCTCCTTAAGTAAAGTAACATTATCTTACTATCGTCCTCATCAGGCATTTTATCCTTCTTGGAGAAATATTGTAAAACTGAAAAAGACATTAGGAACATTTTAAAACATAAGTTTATATAAACTTTAACAATTAAATAAACAATTATTTTACAGACGCTTATTAAAGTAGCATTACCAGTATTATGATTCACTGAGTTTGTTAAGGTTACCTAGTTTAGTTAACATTAGTTGGAACATTATTTCGCGATATATTATTTACTAACAATAATTGGATGGCCATGAACACCAATAGAGAAAACATTGTGAATCTTTATGTAAACTAGGGTTGTGCCAATTCCCGGTTTAACGGTAAACCCAGATGTGAAAATAGTCGGCGTGAATGAACAAATCGCTAACCATAACAAAATGCAAAAAAAGGTCGCTGGATGAGAAACACTGACATAGTATGCAAGGTTGACTTGTGTAATTATTTACTTTGACCAAGAGGTGGATTGTAATAGACATTTGAGATGACACGTGACGTACTTTACTTGGCTTCAGTTGGAAGGAGATAGCGAACAAAGCAAACCAGTTTGTCTTCCTGGCTAAAACTCTGAACTAGATGCAGCTAGCTTGTAGGGTTGGGCGATATGGTAAAATTTGCCAACCGCCCACCGTCTGCCCAACAACTGGCGATTGCCATAACATTCGCGCAGGTAAACTGTGTGAAGCACGCAAAGGGGCGGGGATTCCCCACTCCAGCACTATGGAACTCTATAGTGGCCAAAATTCAAATGAAAAGCCAAACTTGTAAAATGTTAAAGCAATAATAGGATTGCAATTTCGATTGCAAGTTATGTGCGTAAAATCTGGGTCATAATTAAAATACAAATGCAAAAGATGTGTTTGTATTTTTATTCTCATGTTGGTGTACGGCCAATGTATGCCAAATTTTAAATGAAAAAGCATTGTCCATTTGACTTCCCAGCATGCCCCCTCCATTGAAAAAGAATGGTGAGCGGCGATTCGCTTTTGGTGTGCATTGTACGTAACTAATTATACGTGACCAGACTATCCTCCACCCCAGCTTTTTTGTTTTCCTCTTTTTCCGGGAATTGTGAAAGTCCATTCACTTAAGCAAAGAACAGTGTGGCAACATTTTAATTTGCCATTTATATTTTACTTAAAGCAGACAAACTTAAGCAGAATACACTGTCGCTATCAGAACTTATAAGAGCACAAATCTTTGCCAAGTTTATATATTTAAATTTTTTTTTATCACAATAGTACTTGAAATGTCCAGTACTCGAAGGTTACACTGCCACTATACTACTTTCACCTGTTGTAAAATACATTGCACTAATCTATTATGTTACAAAAATAAAAATATTTAGAATTTAAGTCATTTTAAATAATTTATTACGGTAACACATGGTATGGTTTCACAACAACACTGGGGCCCATATTAGTCAAGGCACAGCAGACAGACACAATCTTGTCAAAGACAATCATGTCCTCGTCTTCACATGCTAGCACCATGCTCACTGGTATGGTCTCACTAAGTATGGTGTACTTTGTGTGTACACATCCAATCACTCTCTCCACATGGATCCTGGGGTGAGCCAACTTCAGTGCCTCATCCACATTTATTTTGCATCCAGCTGACAGTGTCCTCTTGTGAATGCAGGGACTTTCAGTATTGCACACATTTGTCAAACACTATCCCCGATGTCAAAGGGCTGAGGTGTGTAAACATCTCTGAGGGTGGCAGATACAGTCTTTTGGTCTATGACACTGTAGAATTTCATAGGCTGGTTTGCCTGAAACAAAAAACACACAGAATGTCTTTGATTAGTCATGTAGCTTTGCAGCCAACTAGTTGTGAAAATGTAGCAACAACCCAACAACACAGCTTGGCTACCCTACGCCATGTGTGCTGAGCTAGCGGTAACCACATAAGAGTTAAATAGTAACCTACCTGTGTTAAAATGCAGTGAACACACAAACGTGCCGGGAAATGTTGCTGAAAGTGATTCTTTATCTTCGTACAGCTGCGTACTACATATGCCATGCGATGCATCTCGTCTTTGTGAACTTAGTGACCTGAGATCCATTGTTTTGTTTCCAAGCAGGAAAGCAGTAAAATCGCACTCCATTAGCGATACAGCGATAAAATGTATATAACTTTAAGATGTAGTCTATTTATTTATTAGGTGGCCGGCTGGTACAGCCGGTCAACTCTTGTAATTGTTAGTATTATTATAATTACTGTTATCGTTAATTTTTATTATTTTTATGTGAATGCGTCATGCAATCACATTGTTACCGGAAAGTCATTATTATTATTATTATTGTGATTGCGTCATCACTGACGCATCACATAAAATGTGTCTCAGCCAACCTGGACAAACTGTGGTCATAAAAGACTGACAGCCAATAAGCCTTCCCTAGCCTAAACTTGTAGTCTAATAATAATACAAAAATAATGATGATCTAATGGCGTGGTTACATTAGCAATAGAAACATAAATCAAAAACCTATTGGCATGGCTAACGTACCCTAGGCTTGTGTTTAAATGTTCAGTGATAGTTATAAAATATAGCAATAGGCCTACGTTTTCTGTGTTGCAATATTAGCAGTGCCTTATGGTTTGCCAGTGCATATTGTATGAGCCCGTCGTCCTCCGTGGGCGATAACATAGTTGGTCAAATTTTGGCTTTCCCAATCATCAGCCTCACCCGCCACCTATGGGGATGCATCATGCTTTATATTAATTTGAATATTCATGAACCTAGACTGTGATCCATGGCTAAGATCACACCGACCTGCAGATATTCCACAAACGCCCAGGCAGATTTGTCCAGGTAAAATCAGTCGAGCCAGATTGGCTGTGGCAGTTTTTATGAATCACCCCCTCAGCAAGAAGCTGTAGTTTGGTTATTCTGACTGCTCATGCATGTTGCACTTGAACAACGTGGTGCCAAATTTCTGAATTTTTCTTATATGCCTTGCAGTTATGTTATGATAATTGTATGTTTGTGTAGTCGAACAAAATAAGTGACAAAGGGAGAGATAGTTAAGGCAGAAAAAGTTCTTCTTGAAGCTTTTTACATTGCCTACTGCAAAAGAGCATTAGGTTTCGAGAGGAGACCTCACGCAACTGTGCTGAGCCAGACAGTGGGGGTACCGTCAACGAGTTCATTATGCCATGTTAATAGTGCTGCTTACTGCTAATTAATTCTATATGTTTAATTGGAAATTAGCAAGCTGAAGTGTGCGTAGCTAACTATTATTCCCTAAAACGCACCATAAATTATTGCTTTCTGCAAAACTAACTCCTTCATTTGTTACCGTAGCGCGATTAAATGCACAAATCCAACAGTACAAAGCAGTGTCAGAATGAACAGAACAGACTGGCTGATACACGTATATTTAAACAGGCGGCAGCACAGTTTCATTAAGATTATTTAAAATGTATTTCAATGGTAAAATAGTCAGTATTGAACAATCAAAAAAAAAAAAACACTGAAAGACAAGACTACTGCTAATTT